>JAKOOJ010000038.1:4562076-4714576 GCA_022577455.1 Arizona elegans | reverse complement strand
GGCCTCCTGCACCACGACGGCGGGGGGGGATTTTCTTTGAGCCTTTGGGAGGGCGAAAACAGCCTCCCCAGGCTACAGAGGCCTATTTCTGGCCTTTCCAAACTTCCGGTAGGCTCGGTTTTTCCCTCCCCAAACCTTTGTGTGCACCCTGAATTTACCTGCATCCAAAACGGGCCTTGTGAGGACTCCTGGGAGGGGTGGGGTGGCCAGGGCAGGGCCAGCCAGAAGTGGGATTTGTGGGTCCTCCGAACTGCAGAGAATCTTAGCTAGAGGTTCTCCCGAACCCCTGCGAACCCCCAGCAGCCCACCCCTGATAGGATTCTATTTAGCTGATAGGGAACAAGCCTTGTTTTTCTTTTAAAGTATATGACTGGTATTGCATTGAAAAAAAGGTACCATCTAAATACAGAACTCCAGATGTCCAACAACCTTCTGAAGACATTTTCTCTACTGCCTCCAAAGCCCGAGAGATATTTCTGCTGTCCTCTGAGAAGAAATTTTGTTCTCTGGTGGATTTTATTTAATTTAAGTCTTCAGAGATTTATGTCCATCTTCATTTTTGAAGGAATGTTTGTATTTTTTGAGCTCCTTTAGCCCCCCCTTTTTTTCTTGCCTTTAACATATTTTTTTTTTAAAAAATGAATAACACGACAGTGATACAATCGACATAGGATTGATTCATTAATTTTGACACCTTTCTAGACACAGGGATTAATCAATTTCAGTCTTGCAGAGTCATAAAAGAAATACAATATTTTACTAACATTCTTCTGCAAGTAATTTCTTCTGTAAATTGGGGGGGGGAGTGTCTTAATTAAGAGTAGAAAAATATGAACATCTTTAGTGAAAAATATGAATATTTTTGGAGATTTCTAGGTGCTTGGAAATATTTCCTCCTTAACTGCTATTTATTTCTTTTATATATCCAACTTTCCTTTCCTTTCCTTTCCTTTCCTTTCCTTTCCTTTCCTTTCCTTTCCTTTCCTTTCCTTTCCTTTCCTTTCCTTTCCTTTCCTTTCCTCTTTCCTTTCCTTTCCTTTCTTTTCCTTTCCTTTCCTTTCCTTTCCTCTTTCCTTTCCTTTCCTTTCCTTTCCTTTCCTTTCCTTTCCTTTCCTTTCCTTTCCTTTCCTTTCCTCTTTCCTTTCCTTTCCTTCGCCTTTTCCCTTAATACATCTCTATCCTATCTTTCCCCCATTAATTGTTGCTATTTCTGTTGAAAACAGGGTATGTGTTGTTGTGTTAGTGGCTTGTGCGAGTGACAGCACTGTCAATACGTACAGATAATTTTGAAAATGGGAATGCGATAATTTATATTTAATTCTAAGCTAATAATTCATAATTGTTTATTAATTGCCTTTATTTTTTTTGAACCATGATAACAAAAATGTATAAATACGCGCATATGGATAAATGTGATACACAGCAGTGTGTTGCATGCTTAAGGGAAAATCTCCTGGGTTGGTTTCAACAAAAGTTGGCTGTTTTACTCTACAGTTGGAGAGGCTCCAACTGGCTCAGAGTGTGGTCGTGTGGGTGGTAATAGGAGCGACATGACGTTCCCACGTAACACCCCTCCTGCGCGAGCTGCACTGGCTCCCGGTGGTCTTCCGGGTGCGCTTCAAGGTTTTGGTTACCACCTTTAAAGCGCTCCATGGCTCAGGACCTGGGTACTTGCAGAGCTGCCTACTACCACCAATAGCCTCCCACCGGCCGGTACGCTCCCATAGAGAGGGGCTCCTCCGGATGCCATCGGCTAAACAATGCCGACTGGCGGCCCCCAAGGGGAGAGCCTTCTCTGTGGGGGCACCTACTATCTGGAACGAGCTCCCCCCGGAGATACGGAGGATCCCGGATCTGCGCACCTTCCGCCACGCTTTAAAGACCTTTTTATTTCACCAGGCGGGCCTGGCCTAATTTTCTCCCTCTTTTATAAAAGATTTTTAATTTTTAATATTTTTTTAGTATTTTATATATTCAAATTTTAAAATTGGTTTTAAATTGATTGGGGTTTTAATTTGTCTGGGCCAAAACTATTTAATTTGATTTTAATTCCACTTTTAAATTTTGTATGTATGTATTTTTTTGTTTGGCTGTGCACCGCCCTGAGTCCTTCGGCAGTAGGGCAGTATAGAAATCAAATCAAATAAAATAAATAAAAATAAATTTATAGATTGAGTAAAGCATGCATTGCACAAGATTTTTGACTACACAAACACACACACACACACACACAAACACACCTGCTCTTCCTTTAGCATATGTTTATTAAATTCAAGGACAAAGTATACGCCTTTCAAATAAATAAGAATGTTTATTATTCATTGATGAGATGTTCAAGAACATGAAATATAGTATATGCTCAGTGTGCAAAGGTCCAGGAGCTTGAATATTTAAAATATTTAATATTTTTTAAAAAAATCAAAATATTTTAAATATGTTATAATTTAAATATTCAAAATATTCAATAGTTCAAATATTCAAAACATTTAAAATATGTAAAAATTTTCAAAATATTCAAAATATTCAATGGTTTAAATATTCAAAATATTTAAAAGTATATTTAAGAAAAAAATCTTGTGGATTTTGGAAGACATTATCAGGATGTTTCTCCGCTGCCCATTTGTGTTGCTTTCAATGAGAGAGGGCTACTATTTCTCCAGTTATAGGCAGTCTCTCACTTGCTCACTGGGAAGCACATTTGTCATTGAGTGGGATCCTCAATAATAATGTAAAGGATCTCATAACTACTGTCCGAATTCAACCAGCATCTTCTCATCAGAAGAAAAGCTGCTGAGCTTTTATATTTGTTGTTGTTGTTGTTAGTTGCGAAGTTGAGTCCAACTCTTCGCAACCTCATGGACAAAGTTCTTCCAGGCCTTCCTGTCCTCTATCAACCTCTGGATTCCATTTAAGCTCATGCTTACTGCTTCAGTGACTCCATCCAGCCACCTCATTCTCTGTCATCCCTTTCTTCTTTTGCCCTCAATCATTCCCAGCATTAGGCTCTTCTCCAGTGAGTCCTTCTTTCTCATTAGGTGGCCAAAATATTTGGGTTTCATCTTCAGGATCTGGCTTTCTAAGAGCAGTCAGGGTTGATCTCCTCTAGGACTGACTAAGGGACTCTCAGGAGTCTTCTCCAGCACCAGAGTTCAAAGGCCTCAATTCTTTGGCACTCAGCCTTTCTTATGGTCCAACTTTTGAACTTTTATATAGTGTCAACCAACCATCAACCATTGCTCTGGTGATATCTTACTAAAGCAGACAGAGTTTATACCCATGTTTTCCCAAAAATAAGATTGGGTCTTATGTTCATTTTTGCTCCAAAAGATGCATCAGGAGATGTGGTGGCACAGTGGTTAGAGTGCAGTACTGCAGGCTACTTCTGTTGATTCCCAGCTGCCTGCAATTTGGCAGTTGAAATTTCACCAATTTGACTCAGGTTGACTCAGCCTTCTATCTTTCCAAGGTGGGTAAAATGAGGACCCAAATTGTTGAGGGCCGTAGGCTGACTCTATAAAATACTTAGAGAGGGCTGTAAAGCACTGTGAAGTCTAAGTGCTATTGCTATCAGGGCTTATTTTTCAGTTAGGTCTTATTTTCAGGGAAATATGATATTAAATGCATCTGACTGGCTGATGATCTTAACTGGGGCTTATTTTGGGGGTAGGGCTTATATCACGAGAATCCTAAAAAATCATGCTAGGATATATTTTCTGGTTTCATCTTATTTTCGGGGAAACAATGTGTTATTAAGGTGGTATCTGGGTGATACTATAAATCTTTAATATGGGTGGTCCCTGTGTCAAATTGATATGCATCAATCCAACCCTGCCAGAAAGAAAGTGGAGATCTAGAAGATCACTATAATAACATTTTAAAGTGCTAACAAGTTTGGGACTATCAAAATAAATAACCATTGTTTTTGATTGCTTAGAAGCACCTCGGGAAACTTAGTTGCTTGCAAAGATGACTTAGATTTAGCATTTGGCCAATTTAAACCATCTGACATCCTACATTGGGAAAGAAGTGAGTGTCTTAGCCACATTGAACCATATGCTTCTTGAACCATATTATTAATATATTTTTTTAAAATTTGATTTATACAAATTTATGCGTTAAGCAATAGCCTTCATACTTTTGTATATTTATACAAAGTCAGCTTATTGCCCCCACAAACTGGGTCCTCATATAATTATTGGAATTTAATTAGAAAGCCGTTTCAAAATGTTATATGGGATCATATGCTTCTGAATTGACTGATCAACTGGAATGGCTCAATGGAAGCACCACATCAGTTTTTCCTAATCAATTCAAAAATCCAAATATAATCAGAGTAATTCGATATTCAGCCTGAATGTCTCAATGGAATCAGATGGATTGTTCTGAATTGACTCCAGTTAGAAACGATTTTTATCTGATTTTTAAGGGTACATTTATAAGCATAACAAGCCTAAATTCAGACATTGCTGGAGAGAGAGAAAAACCTAAAGTAAAATCTGAATGATAATAAAGCAATATTTGGCAGATGAATACAACAAATAATATTAAATGGGGACCCTGTTTCCTTCGAAGAACATTCCTATTTTCAATATAAACTTATTGGATGACATTTGTTTGTTTTGTTCTTTTAAATTTTGCTAATCATTGACTGAACAAATATATCAATTAAAAATATTTAATCACATCATTGTTTTATCCTTTTGCTGAAAAAAAAAACAGGGATGTCCACTAGGTGGTAGCCAAGAGATTGAGCTAATTCTCTTTTCTGCCACCTAATGATCATCTGAATTAGTGCAGCCCAGATGTGATTCAACCCCTCCCCGGAGCCAAACATCGCTGGCTTTCTAAACTTGTTAACTCAATTTGCAGGAAGGAACATAAAAAGCAGGGAGCCAGCCTTAATGACTGCTGAAGAGGTAGGCAGAACTCCTGAACTGAAGGTCAGACAGAAAAACGCCTTTGCAAACAAGGCATTCTTTTCCTAGAAGTAATGAACCTCGAGGGAGCAAAGATTCATTAACATGCTTTGCTGTCTTCTAAAAGCTTAAATACTGATGTGCTGTACAGTTTTCTTGCGGTAGGAAGAAGCTGGAAGTTCCCCGGAGCAGAACGCCAGAATAACCTGGGGAACACAGCATTAGCAGGAAAGGTCATGTTGGAGATGGACGTGATATCTCCTTTGTTGGCCTTCATTTTTAGAAACCGGTCGTAAAAATAACTGCAAATCAAGAGGAGAAGGGGGATTCAGAGAGGGCATGCTTTCAGCTGGTGCTGCAGCTGGATGTTTTCAATTCTACCACCTTGTATCTTTGAAATATTTTCACTCACTGCTTTTCTTAAGGCAGAGGCAACACAGATAAGTGTCATATTCACCAAGCTGTCCAGAAAAGGTTATATTGATCCGAAACAGCAAGCATCCTATTCTCCCAGTTAAACAAGAAACTTAAAATTATGTAACAAAATGAACTCTTAGTTTACGTTAGTGGTAAAAGATACCTCATATCACGTACCTTGGTTTTAATTTACAGGAAAGCTGGGACATGTTCAGTGAAGTAAAGACAAGGATAGAGAAAGCTCGAACAGCATTCTTCAAAATGAAAATGGTCTTCTGCAGTCATGATATAAATAAGCCTAAGACTGAAAATCGGGCTTGTCAGATGTTACATCTTTTCTATCCTGCTCTACGGAATGGAGAGTTGGTCTCTGACAGAAAGCCACTTGAAGAGACTAGAAGCATTTGAAATGTGGATTTACAGACAGCTGTTATGTATAAAATGATGTTCTGTCCCCGTCCCACACGGACACACACCAACCGATGTCCAAGAGTTAAAAACCAAACCAGCTGACAAAATCCTTTTCCTTATGATAATGGAACTTGGCAGCAACCTAGTGCCTGCCTGCCAAGAGTTTATTACTCATGAAGAGATAACTTCTCTCCACTTCTGGTACATCAAAGTAAAATGTTCAATAATTAAAGAGTAACTTAAATCCAAATATAATCCAGCAAAGTCTATAGCAAAAGTCCGGCAATGCAGAATGGCATGGAAGCTTTCAGCTTTGTTCTTCACAAGGTTTGACTGGCCACCACGCTCCCTTTTATACCCTGTGGGGTGTGGTCCAGTGACTCAGCCTAATCTCTGGCACGCCTTTTCTTCTGTTGCACGTGCTTATCTCTGCGACGCTGTCGAGGATCCAGCCAAGACTCATTACTCTCATCACTGTCCACCTGTGGCTGTGTGGACGTGCTTGGCCCTGGCCCTATCTCTTGCCCTTCGGTGGACACCGAAGGCATTGCCAAAGAGGAGGGTCCTGGAGAGGGAGGCCTTGCCAACTCCTCTCCTTCACTCTCGGAGTCCTCTCCTGCCGATGACACAGGCTCAGGTAATGGAGCCACAACAGATGGGTTAACAAAATCATAAATGAGGAGGTGATAAGCCGCCTGGGAAAGCAAAGGGAAATCATAAAAGCCATTAAAAAGCAAAAGTTAGAATATTTTGGACATGTGATGCGACACCCAGAAAAATACAGCAACTTAATCCTCCAAGGAAAGATTGAAGGCAAATGAGGTCCAGGCAGAAGAAGAACATCATGGCTTCAAAACCTAAGGGACCGGTTTGGCCAAAACTCAGCATCACTTTTTCATACGTCCGTTGACAAAAAGAGGATTGCCAACATGATCGCCAACGTCCGATGACGGATATGGCAGAAGAAGAAGAAGAAGAAGAAGAAGGAGAAGGAGAAGGAGAAGGAGAAGGAGAAGGAGAAGGGTAGGAGAAGGAGAAGAAGAAGAAGAAGAAGAAGAAGAAGAAGAAGAAGAAGAAGAAGAAGAAGAAGAAGAAGAAGAAGAAGAAGAAGAGGAGGAGGAGGAGGAGGAAGCAGTAAAAGGAAACCAGGCCATCAAAGAACACAGTGGCTGGACACTATCAAAGCTGATTCCAGCCAAAACATAGAAAAACTCAAAATAAGTAATACAAAAACAGAAGATGTGGAGATACCTGGCCCATAGAAACACCAAGATATGACTAAACAGATAAAATCATTATCAACAACATAGTTTTCCACTCTCCAAACTTGGCATGGAACTGAAAAATGCACGATGACGTACCTGGGCAGAAGGGGTTATGTTCTTTCTTTCCCCTGAGTATTGGGTGTTCTGTGGCATCACGGAAGAATAACTATTGATTTGGCTTTCTGGTCTTATCCATTTACAGCAGGGGTGTCAAACTCAAGGCCTGCCAGCCGGATCCAGCCTATGGGATGCTTAAATCTGGCCCATGGGCCCAGCCTGCAAATATCAAAGGACCACCCTGCTGTTATAGCATGGGAATAACGAGAGGCACAAGCAGAGAGTGACAACAGCTCTTTAATTCAGGGTGAGACTTCAGCAAAGCAACACAGGCAACAGCCTTCCTTATATACAGTTCAGAAATAACCGTTAACCAATCACAAGCACTCTTGTATTTGAATTTCCCGCACAAAATAGATACATACATAACACCCGTGGTGCCTCTGTGGGCCAAAATGGGCCTAGTGCAGCCTCCACACAGCTCATTTTTGGCCTCCTCAGCCTCCTGCAACACTCCTGCAGGAGGCTGTAAAGGCCAAAAACTAGGTTCAGGGGGGCTTCACGCAGCCCCGTGTGCCCCATTTTGGCCGGCAAATTGCTGCAGGAGGCCATCCAGGCCAAAAACGTTTTGGCCGGCAGGATGCTGCAGGAGGCATCCATCCCGTCTCACCCCCGCCACCTCTACCCCTGCCGGCCCATGGAGGAGAACTGCAATGCTGATCTGACCCTCGACGAAATCCAGTTTGACACCCCTGATTTACAGCGTCTGCTCCCTGGGCTTTCCCTGGGGTACTAAAAGAGTTGTCAAAATGAATATCTCTGTTTTACTAGGTTAATCAGGATGCAAATATGCAACTTTTTTCATCAGTTTATGTGCTTCCCAAGACATTTGGTCTTGCCTCCAGAGTGTCAGAAAAGTCCTTTGTGGTATCCTTCAAAAGCACATTTTTATTCGAGCTTTACAGGCCACCAATTCCCAAAAATGCAGTGTGATAAGATGCTTTGCAAACATCTTTATATCTTCTTGATGTAAAGAATGTATAGAGTTGTTGGAGTGTTTTATGCTTTGGGCATGACAGATCGTTTTAACTTGTCACAATGATACTAGAATACAGGGGTGAAATTCAAATTTTTTCCCTACCGGTTCTGTGGGCGTGGCTTGGTAGGCTGGCAGGGGAAGGATATTGCAAAATCTCCATTCCTACTCCATTCCAGTGGAAGGATATTGCAAAATCTCCATTCCCTCCCCTCCTGGGGGAAGGATATTGCAAAATCTCCATTCCCACTCCACTCTGGGGCCAGCCAGATGTGGTATTTGGTGGTTCTCCGAACTACTCAAAATTTCCGCTACCGGTTCTATAGAACCTGTTAGAACCTGCTGGATTTCACCCCTGCTAGAATGGTGTTAACTTTTTCTCGAAATAGCATGGTCCTAAATCTAAGGAACTAGAATGTATGTAAGCCTTCCAGCTGGGTGTTTGAGACATACACTAGTAATATCCTTAATTATTTCTTTTTTTAAAAAAAAAATTGGCTCAGCCTGTCACATTGTCTTGAAATAATAGTTGAGATAAAGAACAATGCTATCTAGAACTGACAACCTTGGAAGCTCAGCACAACATAATAGAATCACAGTATTCCCTGATAATAGAGCAATTACTGCATGTCTCCATTTTAAATTAAAAGAATGGACAATAACTAATTTGTTCATGTGGCATAAAACATCTTCAGCCTCATTAGTTGTTCTTGGAAAAACTGCATATATAAATGTCATTCTCAACTGGACTGGGAATACAGCTCTAGAAATTGGAAAACAAGATCAGATGACAGAGCAGAGTAAAAATAAGGGTTGAGCAGATCCTGTAGATCCATAAGCATGTAAAGCTAGGTGTGCCTCAGAAAGATTTGTTCTTTTCCCTGGTGCTGGGTACAACACATCATACAAGAAATGTCCTTGGCGATCTATCTCTGAGCAACAAAGATTACCCTGTAAATTGCATGGATTTTATCATGAGACTGTGGAGGTACACCACATGTTCTTTACCTCTATTAAAGAATAGAGTAGAATAGAGTAGAGTAGAGTAGAGTAGAGTAGAGTAGAGTAGAGTAGAGTAGAGTAGAGTAGAATAGAATAGAATAGAATAGAATAGAATAGAATAGAATAGAATAGAATAGAATAGAACAGATCAGAACAGAATAAACTTTATCATCACTTTGAATCAGTGGTGGGATTCAAAACTTTTTACTACCAGTTCTGTGGGCTTGGCTTGGTGGGCGTGGTGTGGTGTGGCTTGGTGGATATGGCGGGGGAAGGATACTGTAAAATATCCACTCCCATCCCACTCCAGGGAAAGGATACTGTAAAATCTCCATTCCCTCCCCACTCCAGGGGAAGGTTACTGCAAAATCCCCATTTCCTCCCAACCAGCTGGGACTCAGGAGGCAAAGAATAGATGGGGGCAGGGCCAGTCAAAACCGGTGGTATTTACAGGTTCTCCAAACTACTCAAAATTTCCGCTACCGGTTACTCCAGAACTGGTCAGAACCTGTTGAATACCACCTCTGCTTTGAATGCATACATTAAAATGACATTTTGTTGCATACAGCTCTCAAAGGGTCACCACCTCCAATGTACATTACATAACCATGACAGAATAAATAAATAAATACATACATACATACATAAATACATACATACAAAATTATGGATATACCCACATATATTATATAACATTGAGTATCAACACAGTCCAGTTTGGATGTATACATGTACACGGCGAGAAAAATAAATCATGTGAGTTTACCAGATGGATGGCATGGGGAACAAAGCTGTAATAGATTCTGGTAGTCTTGCTAGAGATACTTCAAAACCTCCTCCCAGAGGGGAGCAACAGAAACAGACAATAAAGTGGGTGTGTGGGGTCTCTAACAATGGTTTGAGCTCTAAGCACATAGCGCTTATAAGCAGTATCCTGAATGACAGGAAGCTAGCTTCCTATAATCTTCTATTAGATCATATATTTTTATTCATCACCAGTTGAACCAAAGTTTTCTTGATGAGACTGGGCAGGGAGTTGGACTAGAAGACCTCCAAGGTCCCTTCCAATTCTATTATTCTCTTCTCTTCTCTTCTCTTCTCTTCTCTTCTCTTCTCTTCTCTTCTCTTCTCTTCTCTTCTCTTCTCTTCTCTTCTCTTCTCTTCTCTTCTCTTCTCTTCTCTTCTCTTCTCTGAGATTGGTTCCTTACCAAACCAATGTACAGAACGTGTGGTGAGACAGGTGCACTGGTGCCATGTTCTAAACCTGTAGAGAACCACCAGACTAGCCTACAGCAGAAAACAAAGATGGAACCATGAGAATATCTAATTGCTTCTTTCTCTTTCAGAAGAGTCTTTGTTCCTTGTTAGACGACAATTTGAGTGCAGAATGGTAAGAGGCAAAAGATTTCGGGTATTACAATAGTGACTAAAGAGTTAAAGCTCAAGGAACATACTTGGAGCCAGTAGAATTTCAAGATAAAATAAGGCCCTTCCTTCTTCCTAGAGATGAAATTCTTGATATTTCCATCTCCTTATAAAGTTGATTTATGGGACCTAGGAATAAAATATTGTATGCAGATTGGTTTTAGCTGGCACCTCTGGTAAACCCTCAGTTGGTGGCACCTTTGCTTTGAAGAATAACTCCAAAGAGAGGTGTACTACATTAGTAGCTGCGTCAAGTTGTCATTTCAGGGTCAGTGAATAAATATCCTAACCCCGCAAGTGTTTGTTTCTTAGCAATTTGGTATAGAACTGACCTTGGTTTCACATTGCTTTGTGGGCTTGGGTGTTATTATATGTATGTGGGTGTGGGCGCGTAAATTTGGAATTGCTTTAACCCAGAATTTGATGATGAGAAATAAATAAATCTGAGTCGTGTCCAAAGGTTTTCTTCCCCTACCTTTATGCTTCCTGTTTCAATTTCACTAATCCTATGTAACTCAAGTCAACAAAGGCTACATTCTCTGCAAGGGAAGAAACGTGCCTTATTGTTTCATGATAACAACTAGGGTTCTCTATAAATAAACTATAAATTCAATGGTGAAAAAAGGAAGGTTCTACATTTAGGCAAGAAAAACAAAATGCACAAGTACAGTATATGTGGTACCTCTCTCAATAGTAGTAACTGGGAGAGGGATCTTGGAGTCCTAGTGGACAATCACTTAAATATGAGCCAGCAATGTGCTGCAACTGCCAAAAAATACCTACACAGTTCTGGGCTGCATTAACAAAGGGATAAAATCAAGATCACATGAAGTGCTAATACCGCTTTATAATGCCTGGGTAAGGCCACACTTGGAATACTGCATCCAGTTTTGGTTGCCACAATGTAAAAATGACGCTGAGACTCTAGAAAAAGTGCAGAGAACAGGAACAAAAATGATTAGGGGACTGGAGGCTAAAACATTTAAAGAATGATTGCTAGAACTGTGTCAGATTATTCATGACTGGGAAGGCATGTGTTCTGCCCCAGCTACGGACCCCAAAGAACACAGCACACACAAAGTTTGTACAAAACTTGATTTACTAAAATAACTCGGTCTTTTTCAAAACAAAAGCTGTTAATAAACTTTCTTAACAGCCTACAAGAAACCAAAGATAAAGTAATCACAATCTTACTAAGGTTGGCAGAAAGCCCAGAAGCAATTTGCAGAGAATCCAGACGCGAAGTAGAATGAACTAAAGTTGTTCCCTACAAATTGCTTCAGTCGGCATTCCTCCTTAAATAGGTTAAGGGAGTCGCCAATTAGCCCTAAGCTACTCAGAAGCTACTCCTAGCTTTTGGCCACTCTGCGTGCCCGTGCATCAAGAAGAGGCTCCTCCTCTTCATCCTCTTCACTTAAAGGAGCTTCTGGAGGTTCTGAATGCTCTGGCTGAATCCCTGCCTCTTCATTGTCTGACTCGAGTGCCAGCTGCATAGGCTGCTTGTGCAACACCACACCAACCTCCTCACTGTCAGAATCAGCTACAATCCGCACAATGAAGCCAATGAATAGGCATAGCAACTAAGTCAGCCAATTGGGAGCTGAGACAGACTGGAGCCAGAAGAAGAGATTGAATAACCATTTGTCTGAAGGGGTGTAGGGTTTCCTTCCTAAGCAGGGTTTGGACTAGAAGACCTCCAAGGTCCCTTCCAACTCTGTTATTCTATTCTATTTGTATCAGAAAAAAGGAATATGGCCTGCTTGAAAATCCAGGCCAAAAGATATGTCAATCAGATGTGAGGTCATTCAGATTAGTAGTGGACGGACCAAACTATTCTTAATACAGGTAGTCCTTGACTTACAACAGTTCAATTAGTGACCATTCAAAATTATACCGGCACTGAAAAAAGTGACTCATGACCCTTTTTCCACACTTTGCAGCATCCCATGGTCATCTTGACAACCAACTCATATTTATGACGATTGCAGTGTCACGGGGTCATGCAATCAGCTTTTGTCACTTCCTGACAAGCAAAGTCATTGGGGAAGCCAAATTCACTTAACAACTGTATTAATAATTTAACAACTGCAGTGAGTCACTTAACAAATGTGGCAGGTATAAAACAGGGCAAAACTCACTTAACAAATATTTGTCTCACTTAGCAATTCTGGGCTCAGTTATGGTTGTAAGTCAAGCACTATCTGTATTTGACTTTTTGAATCAGTTTGCATATAGCATGTGCATTTAAATATTGATAAGAGTTTGCATTGCTATACAAATAGCAATAGCGCTTAGATTTATATACCGCTTCACAGCCCTCTCTAAGTGGTTTACAGAGTCAGCCTCTTGCCCCCAACAATCTGGGTTTTACTGACCTTGGAAGGATGGAAGGCTGAGGCAACCTTGAGCTGAACTGCCAAACGTCCGGCAGCCGGCAGTCAGCAGAAGCAGCTGATACATTTTCTACTAAGTGCCCATCAGCTTCTCAACTTTTGTCTTGTTATATAAATAGGCAGAGTAATCGTAAATATTACCACAAGAGATAGCAAAGCAAAGAGTAGGAAGGAGAGTTGGTTTGCTATATTCTTTGAGGCAGGGGTGAAATCTAGCAGGTTCTGACAGGTTCTAGCAGAAATTTTGAGTAGTTCGGAGAACCGGCAAATGCCACCTCTGGCTGGCCTCAGAGTGGGCTGGGAATGGAGATTTTGCAATATCCTTACTCCAGGAGTGGGGAGGGAATGGGGATATTGCAGTATCCTTCCCCTGCCATGCCCAAGCCACGCCACGCCCACAGAACCGGTAGTAAAAAAATTTGGATTTCACCACTGCCTTGAGGTCAGGTATTTGGCCATTGATTCTCAGCAGATGGAAAGCCAGCTCTCCAGGGGGAAAGGTATGAGCCACAACCACAAACTGGTGGTACAAAATTTGGACACCAGATTGAAGGAATAGCAGGGAGAAGAAGATGAACATGATGATTGCTTAGTGAACTAATTTTGTCAGAAAATCTGGCTTCCTTGAATCCCGATGATGCCTCTACTTGCACCTTGAAAGGGTTTTTCACTGAATGGTGACGACATATTTTTCAGCTTCACTAAATAGAGGAATGTATTCCTGTTCATTTTTTTTTTTTTTTTGTGAGATGCTGACACTTTCTGTCACAACATAACATTAACGAATGGGGAAGTGACAGCATCCTGGCAAAATTTTAAAGAGATAAACATCTATTTTTGTTTAAACAGGTACTAAATAGAGATATGAGCTTTCCCTGCTGAAAGCATCAGGGTGACATAATAGCAGTGATCTGATACCTCAGGGGCTGCCACAAAGAAGAGGGAGTCAAGCTATTCTCCAAAGCACCTGAGGGCAGGAGAAGAAGCAATGGGTGGAAACTAATCAAGGAGAGAAGAAACCTAGAACTAAGGAGAAATTTCTTGACAGTTAGAACAATTAATCAGGGGAACAACTTGCCTCCAGAAGTTGTGAATGCTCCAGCACTGGAAGTTTTTAAAAAGAGATTGGATAACCATTTGTCTGAAGTGGTGAAGGGTTTCCTGCCTAAGCAGAGGGTTGGACTAGAAGGCCTCTAAGGTCTCCTCCAACTCTGTTATTCTATATGTAGATGATAAAAGGAAAAAAAAAGATATCTATCCATAGAATTAGCTCAACATGTTCAACACAAAATTGAGATGTGAACTTCACAGCTTAAACCTTCAGCCACTTTGAAAAGTAAGAATCAGGAATCCCTGCGGATTCAAGGTATTACAACATGTTTGTGCCTCGACTTTAACAAGATATCTTGGTAAACAAGAAGAAGGACTTATTGGTTGGTTAAGTACTGTGTTTGAGCACTGAGGATGTTAGTGGGATAATGAAATGTCTACAAGCAACCAACCAAGCTAAGAGAGCTCCAAGCACTCCACAGTTCAACCCTGAGCTACAAATATTCTCCTCAGCTCATGCAGCTTAGAAGCTGCACTTGAATTTAAATACTCCTTATCTCTGGTTGCCATCAACGCTTCCCGAGTAACAATAGACAGCTCTCCTGTAAGCATTGGTATTGTCAGTAATTCCATTAACAAAGAAGCCACTTTATTATTAACATAGTGTAGATTCATTTTAATGTGTCATTTCCACTTCAAAGTCACTTTTATTATGGTAAATCAATTAAAAGTATTTCTCATGATAATTTATCTTCAACCGAGTTTATCATCTTAGAGAATGCAATATTTCCCAATTTAACTTCTAAGACAAAAGTGATGCAATTTGAATGCCTTTTAGGGAGCTTATTAAGCCCAAAGATCACAGAAATTTCAAACTCAGAAAGAGAACTGTTTCATCTCTATGATAAGGAGGAAGTCACTTTCTTGCGGGTTTTGGTAGCATTTTCGTTCAAATGGCAAACACAGTGGAAGGTAGCAGAATATTGTATGATAATTAGCAATGTATGTGACCTCATTTTACTAATTTGACGTGCATCTTGCTTTCAGCTCTTGTATGTGACAAGAAGATATCCAGCTTGATAAATATATACAAAGAAAGTAGCCCATGGACAAATCTATGCATAAAAGTCTGTAGAGATTCTCAGTCATCCAGGTCATGGTTGTCCCAAAGGTACTTTTTCAGGAGGCAACTGGACTTTCTTGTTTTTTTTTCCCTTTTGAAAATGTTTTACTTCTCATAGAATAGAATAACAGAGTCGGAAGGGACCTCGGAGGTCTTCTAATCCAACCCCCTGCTTAGGCAGGAAACCCTACACCACAAATGGTTATCCAACATCTTCTTAAAAACTTCCAGTGTTGGAGCATTCACAACTTCTGCAGGCAAGTTGTTCCACTGATTAATTGTTCTCACTGTCAGGAAATTTCTCCTTAGTTCTAAGTTGCTTCTCTCCTTGATTAGTTTCCACCCATTGCTTCTTGTCCTGCCCTCGGGTGCTTTGGAGAATAGCTTGACTCCCTCTTCTTTGTGGCAGCCCCTGAGATATTGGAACACTGCTGTCATGTCTCCCCTAGTCCTTCTTTTCTTTAAACTAGACATACCCAGTTCCTGCAACTGTTCTTCATATGTTTTAGTCTCCAGTCCCCTAATCATCTTGGTTGCTCTTCTCTGCCCTCTTTCTAGAATCTCCACATCTTTTTTACATTGTGGCGACCAAAACTGGATGCAGTATTTCAAGTGTGGCCTTACCAAGGCATTATAAAGTAGTATTAACACTTCACGTGATCTTGATTCTATCCCTCTGTTTATGCAGCCTAGAACTGTGTTGGCTTTTTTGGCAGCTGCTGCACACAGCTGGCTCATATGACCACCTTTTACTGGTCCACAATAGAAAGCATCCTCACCAGTGGTGAAATCCAAATTTTACTACCGGTTCTGGGGGCGTGGCTTGGTGGGCATGGCAGGGGAAGGATACTGCAAAATCTCCATTCCCTCCCCAGTCCTGGGGAAGGATATTGCAAAATCTCCATTCTCACCACACTCTGGGACCGGCTGGAGGTGGTATTTGCCGGTTCTCCGAACTACTCAAAATTTCCGTTACCGGTTCTTCAGAACCTGTCAGAACCTGCTGGATGTCACCCCTGGTCCAGTCAAAGCTGAAGAAGCTTCTTGGATGAGAAGCAAAATGTCTTCAAAAGAAAAGAAAAAACAAGGAAGTCCAGTTGCCTCCTGAAAAAGCACCTTTGGGACAACCATGACATGGATGACTGAGAATCTCTACAGACTTTGAGGACTCAGATTGTTGGAGGCAATATCCTGACATTGTAAACTGCTCAGAGAGTGCTTTAAAATAACCACAGGGTGGTATCTATATCTAAGTGCTATTGCTATCCAATTTCATAAAGCCTAGTAGGACATCTTCTTGTTGTTGAATAGAGACCTGCTTGGCCAACTATTCTTCATTCAGCAGAAGCTCTCCGCTAAGACTACACACAAGTTCTCTGCCTTTTGAAGAAATCTAACACAATGCAAAGGTTTGGGGGATATGAATCAATCGACGGTACGTATCTTGGAAGCGCCAGATGATGTATCGCAGGAGGAGATGAACAATATGAGAGAACAGGTGGGCAAGCGAGAAAGCACTTTTCAGATGCAGCAAAGGGAGTAAAGGGACAATCATTTCAAACCCAACACCATTCAGCTTTATTCGATCAGACCGGTGCAATTCAGAAGTGGGGAGGGGGGAGACTCCAGGCTCTCTGTATATTCAGAAACTTAAAAAACGTGAAATCTGTACGCAGACTAAGTATCTGTGATATTGTTGCCTGCACTCATTATGGTAATGCATCCCTTTGATGGGTGTCAGCAGCCTGAGTTTGTTGGCTGAGCGACAGCGCACACAATCTGAGTTTGGTATTACCGTTAACAATGATCTTTTCCCGAGTATTGATTTCCACTGCCAGCTTTCCACGACTGCTTTTCAACTCTATGTTGTGGTCCACTGCAATTTTCTTGGTCATTTTCCTTGCCACGCTGCCTGAAGTCTACTCCTGCTTCTGTTTTAGATGGCATTCTCTGGAAATCTATGTAAATAAGGGACTTTTTTATTAGGTTTCAATATATGAGCGTCTTAAATCAGTAGAAGCTCATAATAAATATGAAACCTGAATGTTCCTTTCTGTAAACACAACTGCAAGCTTCACTGCCTCGCACTAAGCATTTTATAGGTTCATTACAGGACTTGGCTCACATTGGAGTCACCTCAAATGCTACTCCCCCTCTCCCCCTTTCTCCTTATTCACTACATCCATCAAAAGAATAAACTTGAGCTTCTGTTTGGGAGAAAAATATCCTTTCTTTGTATGCAACCTCCATAATCACGTGCTGTATATCTTATAAACTCTTGATTGACATAATGATTTTGGTTCTTTCAAGAGAAAGCCCTGGGATCAAGACATATAACATGACTCTAACTAAAACCACCAGGCTGAGATACGAGTTTGAAATGGTTTTTCTCGATTGAATGCATAGAAAAACCACTCTTTATTTATTGTAGTAATCTAGGCTGTAGCTTAACTTGCTACTAGAAATCACAGGATTTCAAGCTGATAGTTGTAGGTTCTGTTGACCCAGTGCAGAAGTGCCGAGGTGGCGCAGTGGTTAGGGTGCAGTACTGCAGCTACTTCAGCTGACTGCTAATTCAGCAGATCAGCGGATCAAATCTCACCGGCTCAAGGTTGACTCAGCCTTCCATCCTTCCGAGGTGGGTAAAATGAGGACCCAGATTGTTGGGGGCAATATGCTATTTAGTATACTGTCTTTGGTGTAAGCTGCCCAGAGTCCTCGGAGAGTGGGCGGCATAGAAATATGAATAATAAAAAATAAAAATAATATAAGACAGTTGTGTAGGGAGAAATTGTCACATTTGATTTGGGACACATCTCCCTTCCTTTTGATCTTGCTTTGTTGACCAGCTAGACACAGCTGAAGAGATCCTGGCATCTAAATGTTGGTAGAACCAAGGATGAATAGAAAGAAAAGGAAGGTAGGAAACTATGTGTTTGTATGTTCTCCATCCTAATGTTCTCCAGATTGGACAACTTAGTTGAAAACTTAGGCAATTGTAGTCTGGACACAGCTGATACTAGCTATCTAAATCAACGCAGATCAGGACAGACCATTGTGTCCATTGTGTAATTAAAGTTTTGTGGGACTTATTTAGAACCCCTTCCTTGTCCTAATCCTTTGGGCTGTATGTTGGGCAGGAAAGTGAAAAAGACACTAAAAATTGGGGTCATGCCAAACCAGTTTTGTTGCAAGAAATTAGTATCAATATGTTTGTGAAATTGCAAGGATTAATAAGCATCGACCGACAGCTTTTGTTATGAGGGACACTGTTTCCTGCAAAATGGATGAGGTATAATTTTTAAAAATCCACATTTTAAGCAAAGAAATTTACTTGGATTAAAACATCAAGGAATGTAGGAATATATGAGTACCCAGGAGAAAATGGTTAAGAAAACTGAATATGAACATTAATGCAATGTTCTGTTCTGTTCTATTCTGTTCTGTTCTGTTGTCCTGTCCTGTCCTGTCCTATCCTATCCTATCCTATCCTATCCTATCCTATCCTATCCTATCCTATCCTATCCTATCCTATCCTATCCTATCCTATCCTATCCTACTCTCTCTCTCCAAACACACACACACTCAAAAGTTGACATGAACATGGGGTGGGGGGAAACCAATGTAGGTGAAATTGACATGAGCCAAAACTAGACTGATGCTTAAGTTTATGTACAATTGATAAGAATTAGCTACCTTTGGAACTCTGCAGCTTAGGAATTTGTCTGACTGGTTCTAATGCAGGTTTGTTTGTTTATTAAACAGTGATCAGCTTCTTTAAAAATGCATTCAAAAAGATGAATGCTATAAATATAGTCCCCAATGCTATTAATGACTTGGGCTCTTGGACTATGATTTTATTGGATTTGCTGCAATTTTATTATTTGGCTAGTGATTTAAAGAGCCTTGTTTTTTTTCTTATTGGGGGACTTCTGAGAAGCCAATGCTGCCTGGAATGGTGGTTTGTTAATATAACTAATAAAATGAGATGTTTTTTCTTCTCCTTCTGATGGCTGAATGCATCTCCCCAGCCTTTTGGTGCCTTAGGTGGGAATCACAACTGTGTCTTATTAAGGGGCACATTTTATCTTTATTTTTACCTTTATATTTATTGAGCCAGAGTGGTGCAGTGGTTAGAGTGCAGTACTGAAGGCTACTTCTGCTGATCACCGGCTGCCAGCAGTTTGGCAGATCGAATCTCACCAGGCTCAAGGTTGACTCAGCCTTCCATCGTTCCGAGGTGGGTAAAATGAGGACCCAGATTGTTGGAGGTAATAGGCTGACTCTGTAAATTGCTTAGAGAGGTCTGTAAAGCACTGTGAAATGATATAGAAGTCTAAGTGCTATAGCTATCTTATTTTTCTGCCCATGTCCAAGGAAGGTATTGCAATAGGAAAAAGATCATGACATCAAAAGTATTGATCCATAAAAGAGAGGAAGAAGATCCAAGGGACGACTGAAGCATTATTTGTCCACTATATATCTGCTTCCCTCCTTCTTTTTCCCGTCGCTTCTCTTTCTTCCATTGGGCAGTTTCCTATACATAATGGCAGGAAACTGTGGCTCTCTAAATCACTCTTAAATGGAAATAGAGCTCTGAGGCCTACTTAAAATCTCTTGGAAGACTGAATGTAACTTGTGACACAGACATTAGCACCAATGAAGTAGAGAAATAGCTTGAAGACAAAGTTGAGGCAACCTTCTGTAGAATTAGTGTAGGGATGACTTCTTTTCTTCCATTTTTAGGCCCTCTTCTGGCACTTGGGGGTGGGGAATGTGGAAATCTAAAGTTGAAGGAGAAATTATTGGTTTTATCTTCATAAAGCATCTGACGAAATCCTAGGGTTTTTCTTACATGAGAGATGGGAGAAACTCTCAATGAAATGTGTCGATAGACACTGGAGGCAAATTAACAAATCACCCTGGAAACTCCTTGTGTGTTTGTGAGTTAACAATGAGAAGCCTGTAACAATAGCTGCTCTCACACATTATTCATCCATGTTGCTAAGATATTAAACACAATTTATCAACACCTAATAATGTCTGCATCCCTCTTTAGAGCCACATCTGAAAGATTTGGGATGTTAAAGCCACAATAAATAGTGGCTCGGATAGTTCAATGGAAATTTTTTTTTAATTCATCAGCATGAATGGCATTGTAAAAAGTCAATACCCTTAAGATCAATCATGTCATGTTTATCGTCAGGGCAGAAACAGAACTGGCAGAGACTCTGGCAAAAATAAATAACGAAACGAAAAAAAAAATTACAATTAATTTAGTTAGCTCGGTAAACCCTACAGTAATAATTATTTATTAAATGTTTGTTTGAGGTGAAAATTAGAGGTTAACATAAAGACCAAGACAGCTGAAGAAGAAGACTCCTCAAGGGATTTGTCTTTAAATTTAAACTTTGCTTATCAGTCTATTGAAATGCATATCATTTCAGAAAGCCTTAGGGGAATAGCAGAGAAATTCATACATATTTAATATTAGTCAAATCATCCTATGCAGTAACCTTGCTAAAACAATAGTGATGCAGACTATTTATGTAAGCATTAAAAAAAAGACCTTAAATGTTGTTATTTACAACATAAAGAAAACATGTAAATTACCGCAGCGCAGAAGATAAATTTTGTGTGATTTGATTAAGTGCTAAAATTTAATAAAAGGGGGAATAATCTGGCATTGCTCTTATCATGCCTAAATGAATTGCAGATAGCACGACAGAAATGAGGGTACCACAGAATCACAAATTCACTTAAGGCAGGTTCTCGTGCTGATGCAACAATTTTCTTTGCTCAGATCTTTTTATTATTGATAATTAGGATCAGCCTTAAAGAACGAGGCATTTAGCTAAACTCCTTCTTTTATGATCCTGTAATCCCTTTATTCAGGGTAAAGTTCGGGCGACTGGATGGAGCTGAGCATTTACTGACCGGATTCCCTTCCTGACACCACACAGAGTTTGCAACAGATATAATTTTTTTCTTTGCGCCCCTAGGAGAGAAACATCTGTCACTACCTAGGATTGAACTCTTAATCTTCTAAATGTGAGGCAAGAGTCTTCCCCACTAGGCCACCAGGTCACTCAGGCATTTAGCTAGAAACAAGAAGGCTGAAATTTCTACCTAGCTCAGGGGTCGGCAACATTAAACCTTCAAAGAGCCACAAAGATCCTAACTGGAAGACCCCTGTTCAATTCTGGAGCCGACCGGAAGTCCAGTTTCCCCCACCATAGAGTCTCCTCCTAGGCAGTGTCCTTTTTCCAAAAGCCCTATCAATTGTGGAGCCGACCGGAAAACCTGCCCCTTGCCGTAGAGTCTCCTCCTGGCATGCCATGCTTTTCTTCCCCTAACCGGAAGCTCCTCTCAAAATTGTGGCACCGATGAATGACAGGGAGCCAAAGCAGAGGGATGAAAGAGCCACATGCGGCTCCAGAGCCACGAGTTGCTGACCCCTGCCCTAGCTTAATCCAAAAAACAGGACACAATATCCAAATTAAAAAAACAGAATAGAAAGATACTGCATTTTTTTTTTTTTTGAAGAAACATATTCAAACATAGAATCCATCAACTTTTCAGAAGTCCTTCCTTTTTTTTTTTTCTTCCAAAAAGAAATTCTGGTAATTCTACTACTTTATGTAACTTGCTTAAGAAGAGGTTGGTCATTGTTTGAATGCTCACATGGAAAGCATAATAATAACAACAAAATTCTTAGAAAGGGGTGAGAGATTGTATTGTTGTCAAATATCATAAAATCTCTACCAAAGGGTTAGTATTGTTATCCCTTTTTATATTGTATTTCTGTTGTGTTGTTATTTGTGTTACTTGTATTGTTATAACTTTTTGACTAAGGGAAAAAATACCTTTTTAGAAATGGATAAATTAGATAATATTATTGTTTAATAGTTAATTATTATTAATTACATTCCTAATATAATATTGTTTGAAAAGTATGGAAGTATGCCTAAATTGTTAAGATGGTTTCTGTTCATTTTGTTTTGTTTGTTCTTGTTTATTATTAATTTTGTTTTTTTTATTTGTTTATTGTTGGGTGTTTTTTTGTTTGTACTTTTTAAAACCTGTAAAATGAATAAATAATTAAATACCAAAAGGCTCAAGGGATGGTGTATTTCTTATCACATGTTTTCTTTGGGAAGCAAATCTATGCAAGAAAAATTAAATATTTTTTTAGTTAAAAAAGTTTTTAGTTCAGATAGGCCTTAACTATGACAGTGAAACATACATTTCAATGAAAATGTTTTTATAAAAATAAAATGTAACTTCAAAGTTGTTTTTCTCCCAAATCATAATAGAAAGCAGGAAACATCTCTCCAATCAATGCAGTTATTTTTTATTACAGGTTCTTGGTGCTATATATCTTGCACTAAATACACAGTTTTATGAGAAAATATGAGTTCCTTAATAATTTAAGTAAGTAACTTCAGAAGCAACATTTCAAACCTCAGTTGTCAAGCATTTCAGGAAGGATTAAAAGATCTTATAGATATGAAACTAAGCACTTGAAAATAGAGTATTTATTGTGGTTATTTTTTAAAAAAAACTTATGAAAATAACAGGGCAGTTGTTCTACACACAACGTCTGGTGCATGTAGGTAGCCAAAAGCAACACAATGTTTTATTCCCTGTAGATGCTGACAATCACACAGTATTTCATTTTGTTTTTCTGTTTTTACAGTGATTGAATGAAAGAAAAATCTTGGTTGACACACCTAGAACACATGTTCTAGGTTCATGTGTTATGTTCTGAATCAGTGGTGAAATTCAAAATTTTTTACTACGGGTTCTGTGAGCATGACTTGGTGTGGCTTGGTGGGCATGGCTTGGTGGGAGTGGCAGGGGAAGGATACTGCAAAATCTCCATTCCCACCCTACTCTAGGGGAAGGATACTGCAAAATCCCCATTCCCACTCCACTCTGGTGCTAACCAGAGGTGGTATTTGCTGGTTCTCCAAACTACTCAAAATTTCCACTACCGGTTCTCCAGAACCTGTCAGAACCTGCTGAATTTCACCCCTGTTCTGAATACACCTTAGTTGCAGAACTCAAAATTGGTGAGATAATCAGGACTCAGGAGACACAATGGGACATTCCTTGTTGGGCCAGGAATGAAGCTAGTTGAGCATCGGAACCATAGCAGAATTCATTCACTCTTGAATGGATAAAATCAACAAATTTCTCCATCTGTCATCTTCCCAAATCCATTGCACCAGTTGTGTATATGTTTTGTGAAACAAAACACCTTAGCAAGAAAAAAAAAGCTATTTTTCTGTGTCTTCCTCTAATACAGGAGCAGGTTGACTTACAATGAAAGCGCAAATGAAACCTCTACAAAGGCTTAGAAAGGACACCGTAAATTAAGTCAGCACTTAGGAACAGTGAAGATGGAAAAACAACTCTGAAAGAAGAAAATATAATAAAATAGGCCTCCGCAGATGGCAATGCCAAGATGACCTTTCTGGGCTCAGAAGTTAATTGGGGCAGGCTGGGATTGTATTTAATGGGATCTTCCCCCAGTGATTCTAGTGATCTACTCTGACCTGAGAAGTCAACAAAACATCCCAACAATAAGTTGCTAGCAAAGTTTCGGCATTTTGCAGTTGAGAAAAGAGCATGGCTGGAAGTCAAGGTCAGTTGGAAAAATGCTTTATTGTTCTGCTTTTTTTTTTTAACAGCTTAGCATCCAAACTGCAGAGAACTAATAAATCTCTAATAAAAAAAGCCATGATTTGCTTGGTGATACAACTGCAGTGGACTATATTTTGGAATACAAGGAAGAGAGTTGTGTTTTCTTTTTCAAACATGCTATTTTGTAAAGGTTCCCCTCGCACATATGTGCTAGTCGTTCCTGACTCTAGGGGGTGGTGCTCATCTCCGTTTCAAAGCCGAAGAGCCAGCGCTGTCTGAACACGTCTCCGTGGTCATGTGGCTGGTATGACTAAACGCCAAAGGCACACGGAACACTGTTACCTTCCCACCAAAGGTGGTCCCTATTTTTGTACTTGCATTTTTTATGTGCTTTCGAACTGCTAGGTTGGCAGAAGCTGGGACAAGTAACGGGAGCTCACCTCATTATGCAGCACTAGGGATTTGAACCGCTGAACTGCTGACCTTTTGGTTGACAAGTTCAGCGTCTTAGCTGCTGAGCCACCGTGTCCCTGTGTGCTATTTTGAGGGGGGGGTGCAATTGCAATTTCCTCTACTGCAGGGGTGTCAAACTAAAGGCCCACAGGGTGCTTAGATCTGGCCTGCGGAGCTGCGGGGCCAGAAACAGTGATGGACCAGCCCACAGTGCATCTGCCAGTGAAAACGGAGCTTGGAAGGGCTGTGTGTGGCCCTCCCAAGCTCTGTTTTCACTGACAGAGTTGCAGGAAGCCATCACAGCCAAAAATGGAGCTCAGGAGACCGTTTTTGCTGGCAGAGCGCTCGGGCCTCCACAGGCGCCCCCAACATGAGTGACATCAAGCTGGCCACACCAATCCAGGCCAGTGGTTAAATCCAATTTTTTTTTACTACTGGTTCTGTGGGCATGGCTTGGTGGGCGTGGCATGGCTTGGTGGGCATGGCAGGGGAAGGATAATGCAAAATCTCCATTCCCACCCCACTCTGAGGCCAGCCAGACGTAGTATTTGCTGGTTTTCCGAACTACTCAAAATTTCTGCTACCGGTTGTCCAGAACCTGTCAGAACCTGTTAGATTTCACCCCTGATCCAGGCCATGCCCACCCTGGCTCCCCAAGGTCAAACACAATCCTGATGCGGACCTCAATGAAATCGAGTTTGACACCCCTGCTCTACAATAATGTGGGCAGATTCTGCTAAAAAGAAAATTGTTTCTGCGTTGTTTTCTGAGCATATCCATTGTGGTTTTCATATTTTTTTTAATCAGCGAAGGGTGAAATTTAAGCATTTCAGTTCGTGTTTAGGTTTGGGAAGTCTGAATGAGAAACGGTTGCATGACATATAACTCAAAATTAAGTTCTGTCGTTCTGAATTGTTTCCATTTCTTCAGAGCTGAAGAAGCTGCGTGGCTGAGAAGCGAAAAGCCTTAAAAAAAAAAAAAAAGGAAAGTCCAGTTGCCTCTTGAAAAAGCGCCTTTGGGACTACCATGACCTTGAGGACTGAGAATCTCCATAGACATCCATTTCTAAAGGTAAAAGTAAAGATTTCCCCTTTCTGGTTGTGTCTGATTTAGGGGGTCCTGCTCATCTCCATTTCTTAGCTGAGGGAGCAAACATTGACTGAAGGCACTTCTGTGGTCATGTGGCCAGTATGATTGTATGCTGAGGTCAAGGGTGGGCTTCAAAAATTTTAGCAAGGGGTTCTCTGCCTAGTTGCTGGGTGGGCGTGGCCATGGTGGGTGTGGCCTAGTCGGCCTCCTGCACCATAATGGGAGGGGGTGCTTTTGCCCTCCCCGGGCTCCGGAGGCTTTTTCAAGCCTCCGGAAGGCTGGAAACGGGCCTGAACTTCCAATAGGCCCATTTTTTGCCCTTCCCGAGCTTCCATGTGCACCCTGCACTTACCTGCATCCAAAACAGGCTGTGTGGGGACTCCTAGAAGGGGTGGGCGGGGTGGGGTGGGCCCAGCTAGGAGTGGGATTTGGGGCTCTCCGAACTGCCCAGAATCTTAGCTAGAGGTTCTCCCGAACCCCTGCAAACCCCCAGCAGCCCACCCCTGGCTGAGATGCATTTCTACTGCATTCTATTTTTTTCTATTTTATTCTGTTGCATTCCTGGATTTTTACCCACAGTTACAACTGTATTATTTATGATGGAGTCAAATCTAGATTCCAGGATTTCAGAAGATTGAGATATTCTGGGAGCTAAAAATTTTTATTTTATTTTATTTTATTTTAAATTTATATACCGTCCTTCTCCCTGAGGACTCAGGGCGGTGTACAGCCAGAATTAAAAAACATGAAATACAAATATTAAAAACAATTAAAATATATATAAATTTGGCTCAAAATTAAAAATACAAACCAATTAAAACATTTAAGATTTCTTCTTAAGCCAGCCCGGCTTGCTGGAAAAAGTGGGTTTTAAGGGCACGGCGGAAGGCGCTAAGGTCTTGGATTCTCCTTATCTCTGGGGGCAACTGATTCCAGAGGGTAGGTGCCCCCACAGAGAAGGCCCTCCCCCTGGGGGTCACCAGTCTGCATTGATTGGCTGATGGCACCCTGAGGAGGCCCTCTCTGTGGGAGCGCACGGGACGATGGGAGGTCGTTGGTAGCAGCAGGCGGTCTTGAAGATAGCTAGGCCCGATGCCATGGAGCGCTTTAAAGGTGATAACCAGCACCTTGAAGCGCACCCGGAAAACCACTGGGAGCCAGTGCAGCTCGCGCAGGAGCGGTGTTACATGGGAGCACCATGCTGCTCCCATTACTACCCGCGCTGCTGCATTCTGGACCAGTTGGAGCCTCCGGGTGCTCTTCAAGGGGAGCCCCATGTAGAGAGCGTTGCAGTAGTCAAGGCGAGAGGTGACGAGTGCACAGGGAATCCCGATCAAGAAAGGGCCGCAACTGGCGAATCAGGCGAACCTGACAAAAGGTCCCCCTGGTTACAGCCGTCAGATGTTCCTTCAAAGACAGCTGCATATCCAGGAGGACTCCCAGATTGCGAGCCCTCTCTGTGGGGGCCAACGACTCGCCCCCAATAGTCAGTGATGGAGTCAACTGACTATATCAGGATGCCAGAAGCCACAGCCACTCAGTCTTGGAAGGGAATGATCCCCCAGCTTAGAACTGGAAGTATTAACATGGGCTATTTGTGTTGGGTCTTCAAAACTTTCCAACTTTTGCTTTGATTTGACAGTATTTATAAACAGATGCTTCATACATCCCAGGATATTCCATAGCTCTGCTAAAAACACACCAGATATCTACATTTTCTCCTTTCATTGGTCAGCTAGAAGTATAATTGTTTTAAAGATTTAGAAAGGCTGAAGTCTAAAGAGGTGAACTCAGGGACAAATATGTTGGCTTCTTTCTGTCAAACCCCAATGCATTTTTTCCTCTATCTTACATCTACGAATCCTAAAATACTGGGGAAAAGTTAATTTCTTTAATCATAATAGTGGAAGTGTGACTGTTGACGGATGTTCCTCTGAAATTATATAAGAAGTTTTTATTTATTTATTTTATTTTATATACCACACCTTCTCCCAAGGGACTCAGGGCGGTGTATAGCCAGATAAAAAACATACAATACAAACATTAAAAACAATTAAAAAGATATTTATTAATTTGGCCCCAATTTAAAATAACAAACCAATTAAAAATATTTAAAAAATATATTAAGCCAGCCCGGCTTGCTGAAAAAAGAAAGTTTTAAGGGCATGGCGGAAGGCACCGAGGTCTTCCAAGTAAGTTCACACACACATAACAAATTCACATATGACAGTGATGGCAAACCATTTTTTTCCTTGGGTGCCAAAATCGCAGTATCGCGCGCATGAAAGTGCCCACACCCATAATGCAATGCCCTCCATGCACGCCCCACCCCCCCTGTGCATATGCACACAATGCCCCCCGCACTGCCCCGTTCCCCTGTGCAGGCTCATGCGCCCCTGTGCTCCTCCAGGCCCATTTTTTGCCCTTCCAGAGCCTCCGCGCAAGCCCTGTACTCACCTGGCATCCAAAACGGGCCGCATGGAGACCCTTGGGAGGGGAGGGGCAGCATGGGTATGTGTGTGTGTCTCCCGCATATGCGGCAGAGATCCAAAAATCAGCTGGCTGGTGGGAAGTGCACGCACATGTGCGGTGGAGCTGATCTAGGGCGATGGCTTGTGTGCCCGCAGAAATGGCTCCGTGTGCCACATGTGGAGAGAAATTTGTCTTATTGAATTGCCATCCTCACTATAGTAGGATCTGGAACAGGACACTGGAGTTTCTCTTGGTGTCCCTCCAAAAAAACCCAATTGTAATTTAAGTGTAACTAAGTGAAGTTGTTAAGTACATGGAGAGTAATCCAATTAGGTGTATTTGTCCAGCTTGATTTAATTTAAACTAGTACGATTTTGTGCGTGGCTGAGCTGCACACATAACTCAACGTCATTTCTTAGCCAAGCCTTAAGTATTTATTTATTGTCTCAGAAATACCTCCGAAAAGATCAGGCCACGATTTGCATAGTTTCTGCGATCTTAACAGTGAAGGGCTACACTGTAAAAACACATCTGGGAGACATACACTACGGATAAATAACCCTTCTATAAACTCAACCGGGACTGAAAAGAAGATGTTTTTAAATACATTTTCAATGTTTATACTAAATAATCAAATCTGTCTGCTGATACCTATTTCCAAAGGATCTATCAGCCCAAGGAGAAGAGGAAACACGCCACCTATTGGTGAAAATGTAGAATGCGCTTCTTATTCTGATTCAAATGACCGGCCTCCTTAGGAAGGAACACAGAGCCCCTTAACTGCCATCATCATCATCATAACGTCAAGATTTAAAACATGATTCTAAACCTTGTAGGATCCACGAAAGTTTGGCTATCCTCTTGTGACAACTCGGTTAAACCGGAGAGATGGGATTTTAAATAACAGCGTCCGTGACATAAACATCATTGCTACCACCACTAAATCATCCTAATGTAAGCATTAACTGGATTGTGGGCTAGCCCTCTTTTAAAAAAAAGTTGGACGCCATCAATCAAAAGCATTTCATTGCGTTTTAATAATATTCCCCAAATGGAACATTAATGTAGTGGAGAGGGGAAAAAAAAAAAATCAAGCTAGGAAGTCTCTCAAATAGCCGTTGCAGAACTGGAATAGTAAATCGCTTGCTAATAAATTGTATGGGTGCCAACCGGCCAATTAAGTCCTAAAAAGCTTGGGTCTTACAGATTCATACAGAAGAAATCATGGCCAGAACCTATTCATAAACATGCAGCTTACAGGCTACAGCTACTGATTCTTTCTCCCTTCCTGGTAGCCGAATAGAGATAATATGATATCTCTATCCAACCACAGACCTGCTAGACTGCTTCCCTTTAACCCTAAGATTGTTTTTTTTTGGGGGGGGATAAATGCAAAAAGGGAGAGAGGGGGGAGAGAGGGGGAGAGAGAGAGAGAGAGAGCGCACACCAATACCAAAGTTTTGGAGTTACTTGTATCAAGCAATAGACTCTACTTGACAAAATGAACATCAAATTGCATTTTTGCTAAGCAATCCTTCTTAATAGTTCTGTATTAATAGACAGGTCACTTGTCCAAATATGACTTTCAAAAGATCCTGCAGAGTATATTTAATCACCATAATTTAACTGGGGAATAAATTTGGTTACATTTCTTGACCTCTTTCCAGAATCCATCATAAAGCTTTAAAACCAGTCTTCCTTCCTTCCTTCCTTCCTTCCTTCCTTCCTTCCTTCCTTCCTTCCTGCCTGCCTGCCTGCCTACTTGCCTTCCTCCCTTCCTTCTAGTTTTCCTCTTCCTTATTGTGAACTTCCTATTTTTTCCTTCCTTCCTTCCTTCCTTCCTTCCTTCCTTCCTTCCTTCCTTCCTTCCTTCCTTCCTTCTTTCCTTCCTTCCTTCTAGTTTTCCTCTTCCTTATTGCGAACTTCCTATTTTTTCCTTCCTTCCTTCTTTCCTTCCTTCTTTCCTTCCTTCTTTCCCTCCCTTTCTCCCTTCCCTCCCTCCCTCCTTCCCATCCTTCCTTCCTCCTTCCCTCCCTCCCTTCAGATTAAGAAGAAAGTATTTCTAATTTCTATCTATAAATTTATAATTATTATTGCCATTTTAATTTATAGTGGAAATTCCCGGAGCAGTTTACTGTATATGAAAGTAAAATATAATAAATACACATAAACACCCATAAAGTATAGAGCAAAACAGATCTTGAAAATAAGATAATGCAATCAGCAGGATAGCAATTATAACAGGCTTTGTTTGATAAAGAAATGACAGGCCGGGTATACGAAGATAATTCTTTTATTTTAGCGAGACGGAGAAAATCCTGTCTTCCTTGAAAATTACATTACTCAAAGGATGGGGAAATCAACTGAAAGCTTCCTGTTGAAGATCCTAACACAGTGGACTTCTTTTAATTGTCCTCATTTTGTATCTTCTGAAATAAAGAATATTATCAATTTTACAGGAAGGGCACTATTCCTTGGTGAAACATTTTATGTTATTGCTACAAAGTTAGGCCAAATGGATTATCTTTAAAATTCTGTTCACCTCCCCCAGCCATCCTTTTAACATTTGGCACAACCATTTGTACAATGGTGGGTTGCCCCCGGGTTCAGACTGGTTCTATAGAACTGGTAGTAAAACCGGAAGGAAGCTCCGCCCACCGACCCTGATGTCATCAGAACCCCTGCATTGGTACTTCTCAAAACATTGGTGGACTTCAGGGGTGGGTTCTACTTACCTTTACTACCAATTGGCATGGGGCCGCGCGCATGTGCATTCTGATGATGCCGGGGTCGGTAGATGGAGCCTCCCTCCGGTTTTACTACCGGTTCTATAGAACCGGTCCGAACCGGGGGCAACCCACTACTGGTGGACGTGTAGAATGACTTTTCCATTTGTTTCATGGGAGTAAATTTCTCCGAATCTCAAATGAGACGTCTACATCATTCTGAACCTTTCACTATGCTATAATTCATTATGAGGACTCCAGAATAGGTCAGACTTCATAAGTTTCAAGAAAGCTAAAATCCTGGAGTCCAATCTGGTGTCCACTGAGCAGTTTTTCCATAGAGCAGGCACTGCCATTGCAAAATGGGACAACTCACCACAGCTATCTCGTCATAGCCAAGTCCCTGCTGGACAACTCGCTGCAGAACAATCCAACACATACGAAAGTTAAATTCATTTTCATAGAACTGTGGCCAATAATAATAAAAGAAAGAAAGTCAACCAGATACACAAGAGTTACAAATAGTTTTGATGAAGACGTGGTCACCAATCATAAAAGTAGCTGAATGAAATGATTAATGCAGTATTGAGTTGTCCTATGGCAAGTTGGCCATGGCAAGTTGTCCTAGAACCCAACCACTTAAGGTCTGATCTCATCACTATCAGAGATTCCTGAAAACTTGTCCGTATAGTAATTCTAATTGCAGGAAACAGCCTCAGTCTGGCTTTATACGTCTGATCAGCACATTGAATTGCATCTGGAAGCTAACTATTAACTAAGCAGAACCTGGAACACAGATGTAATATGGTCAAGATGAGGAACATCAACATGTACCCAGGTTGCTGAATAATTGAAGTTTCTGAGTAGACTTCAGATATAAAGGTAAAGGTAAAGATTCCCCTAGCACACATGTGCTACTCATTCCTGACTCTAGGGGGCGGTGCTCATCTCCATTTCAAAGCCAAAGAGCCAGCGCTATCCGAAGACGTCTCCGTGATCATGTAGCCAGCGTGACTAAATGCCAAAGGCGCACGGAACGCTGTTACCTTCCCACCAAACTGGTCCCTATTTTTCTACTAGCATTTTTTACGTGCTTTCAAACTGCTAGGTGTGCAGAAGCTGGGAGAAGTAATGGAAACTCACTCCATTATGTGGCCCTAGGGATTCGAACCACTGAATTGCCGACCTTTTGATCGACAAGCTCAGAGTCTTAGCCACTGAGCCACCGTGTCCCTATAACCTCACTTATATGGAACTAGAATAGAATAGAATGGAAGGGACCTTGGATTCCGATATATACATAGATAGATGGGTTTTTCAAAATTAACCTTCATTTGAAACGTGAACTTTTCTTTCTGGGACTGATGGATAAACAATTAAGGGAAAAAGCCATACAACATCATTTTATATATGATAATTGCAGAAAGATTATTGTATGCACAAAATGATAAGATCTGACAATACCTTCGATGGAGGAATTGTTGGCAAAGGTGACAGAACTTGCTGCAATGGCTATATTGACTTGATTAGAGAGAGACACTATCTACATTTATTGGTGACTGGAAACCCCTTATGTACTTTTTTGTGTAAAGAAGAAAAAAAAATAAACTGATGATTATTGGTTTTGATGATGAGACAAGAAAGAAAAAAGAGAGTCATGTTGTAAGTTTGCAGAGAAGATAAAATCTAATTGTACTTTATCAGAAGCTACTTTATATCTTTCTGTCTTTCTTTATATCTGGTTCTTTTTTTCCTATTTTCTTTTCTTATTACACTTTTAGTTCTTTCCTTCTTTTTCTTTCTTTCTCGCTTTCTTTATACTTGTCCTTTTTTCCTACTTCTTTCTTTCTTTCTTTCTTTCTTTCTTTCTTTCTTTCTTTCTTTCTTTCTTTCTTTCTCTCTCTCTCGTTTTCTTTCTCTCTCTGTCTGTCTCTTTTTCCTATTTTCTTATTTTTCATTCCTTTCTTTCTTGCCTCCTTCCTTCCTTCCTTCCTTTTCCTTCCTTCCTTCCTTCCTTCCTTCCTTCCTTCCTTTTCCTTCCTTCCTTCCTTTTTTCTCTTTCTCTTTTTCTTTACATTTGTCTCTTTTTCCTATTTTTGTATTACACCTCTCTCCCTCTCTCCCTCCCTCCCTTTCTTTCTTTCTTTCTCTCTCTCTTTCTTTCTCTCTCTCTCTTTCTTTTTTGTTTTCTTTCTCTCTCTTTGTCTCTTTTTCCTATTTTCTTATTTTTCATTCCTTTCTTTCTTCCCTCCTTCCTTCCTTTACCTTCCTTCCTTCCTTCCTTCCTTTTCCTTCCTTCCTTCCTTTTTTCTCTTTCTCTTTTTCTTTACATTTGTCTCTTTTTCCTATTTTTGTATTACACCTCTCTCCCTCTCTCCCTCCCTCCCTTTCTTTCTTTCTCTCTCTCTTTCTTTCTCTCTCTCTCTCTTTCTTTTTTTGTTTTCTTTCTCTCTCTTTGTCTCTTTTTCCTATTTTCTTATTTTTCATTCCTTTCTTTCTTCCCTCCTTCCTTCCTTTCTTCCTTCCTTCCTTCCTTTTTTCTCTTTCTCTTTTTCTTTACATTTGTCTCTTTTTCCTATTTTTGTATTGCACCTCCCTCCCTCTCTCCCTCCCTCCCTCTTTCTTTCTTTCTTTCTTTCTTTCTTTCTTTCTTTCTTTCTTTTTTCCGCTTTCTCTTTCTCTTTCTTCTCCGTTCTGATCAAGTTTGCATTAGCTCTTACCACTGCTTTTAAAACTTCTAATTTAAATTACATTTTTTTAAAAAAAGAAATGCAAGTACACCCAAGCCATGTCCCTTCAGTTAATCCACCTCCAACATCCAACTTTGTAAAAAACAACAACAACAACAGCATCCTGTGTCAATGTTGCAGTCCCTTGCTGCATCTGTCTTCCCTCTCCCCTCCCCAGCAGTGGGCATTAATGACACACATATTGTGACTTCTATAGTGTAAGGTTCAGTAATGAATACTTCACTGCAGGCTGGTTCACTGACTTCTGTATAAATTCATGGAGCATGCAGAGAAAGCGAAAAGGTAACCGTTATTATTTCAAATGAAGATTTTATGTCTTCGTGGCATTGTGAAAGATTGACCTTCACATGAGATATGGTTGCTCTTGTATTACCACCCCAGTGTCAATAGAAAAACTGCTTTAATCTACACAAAGGGGTCTGTTATCCTCTCAGGCGCATGGAGGATTATCATGCTTAACTCTCTCGCACTTCCAGAGGCCACGGAGAGACACACAGACAGAGAGAAAGCCCAGCTGGATCCCTGCTGTGGCAGGACATACAGTCTATCGTATTTGCTAAGCTGCTTTTGAAAACAAACACAGAGTGAAGCTGTCTAATATTTGGCAAAATTCTTCCGCATCTTTTATTTAAAAAAGAAAAAGAAAAGAAAAGAAAACGAAGCTGGTGAAAAATGATCCGATTTTAGGATCTGTGTTCGATTAAAAGAGGATGGCTGTGCTGGAAGAAATATCCGTCTCGTTCAGTTCCAAGCTGGGCGAAAGACACTGGAAACATGATTGGAAAGATGGTTTAATGATGGAGCCGAAGCACATGGGTTCTTGTGGTGCAGTTGACCACATGGAGTTGGGAGTGAGGGGTATGAACTTGAGCTTCCTGTTCCTGTGCAAGAACATGGATTCTATTGGCTGTTATCAGACTCCCATAGGGCCAATGTACAAATCCTAAGAGTTTGTCTGATCTTAAGTTTGGCTGATGCAATGAAGGGGCTTGTTGGGCAGTTCCAGTGGTGGATTTCAATTTTTTTTTACTATCGGTTCTGTGGGTGTGGCTTGGTGGGCGTGGCATGGCTTGGTGGGCATGGCTTGATGGGTGTGACAGGGGAAGGATACTGTAAAATCTCCATTCCCACCCCACTCCAGGGGAAGGATACTGTAAAATCTCCATTCCCTCCCCACTCCAGGGGAAGGATACTGTAAAATCTCCATTCCCTCCCCAATCCTACGGGAAGGTTATTGCATAATCCCCATTTCCTCCCAATGAGCTGGGACTCGGGAGGCAGAGAATAGATGGGGGCGGGGCCAGTCAGAATTTTTACTACCGGTTCTCCGGACTACTCAAAATTTCCGCTACCGGTTCTCCAGAACTGGTCAGAACCTGCTGAAACCCACCTCTGAGCAGTTCCTATTGTGGCTGAAGGATAACCCTACCCTTGTTCAAAGTCAGATCTTGCTGCAGGCAGTAATGGATTACCAAATTTGCATTTCTAAAGCTTCCCCGGCTTCCTCCAGCTTAGTATCTGCTTGTGTGTGTATGTGGGTGGGGGGGGGGCAGGGATGGAGGTGGGTTTCACATAATTTTACCACTAGTTCGCTGCGCATAGAAAATGTGAGTGTGCATGTGCGTTTCCTTCGCTCATGTGTGCACCTTCTGCGCATCTGTGTGGCCTTCTGTACATGTGCTTTGTTCACGTTCAGGGTTTGCTTCAGAAAATGTGGCTAAATAGGGCGGCATAGTGCCGGGGCGGGTGGGCAAGCCAACCCACAGGTCTCCAGTACCGGTTCTCCCGAACCAGTCCGAAACGGCTGAATACCACCACTGTGCAGGGAGCTGTGGCTCCGAGTTTCTGTCTCCCTTAAGATTTTTATTTCTCTTCTAGGGGAAATATTTTATCCTGCTTTTTTTTTTTTTAAAAAAAAAATATTTCTCAAAATATTTCATTCTTCTAGGAGAGGGGTGGGTGCTAACATTCTACAGCTGTTTTGCTGTGCCAACTAGGTTCACAACTGGAGATGATGTCTGTGGGATGCCTTTGTGAAAGAGACTCGTTCTTGGGGTGCAAATGTAAGGGTTTGTTGTGACTGAGGCCCAAGTAGTGATTACCAAACACAATTCAGTCCTCAACAAACTTATTTTATTAAAACAGCTGAGAATTAATTCATTCTCATCTTAGTCCAAAACAAAATTCTTTATAACCAGTCCGTTGGCCTTATCACATTTGATGTCTTTGGCAACTGGCCAAAGGCTTTTCTTGGCAAAAATCCCACAAAGTTCAAGAGACGCTGACAAGAAGCACTGGAATCAATGTTGCTTTTCTACAAAGAAGCTAAGGGCTCATTGCTGCTCTTTTAAGCCTTATGGGAGGGGCCAATCATCTTCTGGCCTTACTCCCAAGTTGTCCTTTTTGCTTCAGCTGCTCTTGCCTTCTGGCAGCTCTTCACATTTGTGCACTAGGAACAGGCTCCTCCTGTTCCTCTACCTCTCTGCTGTCCACCTCTGGAGGCTCCTGAGTCTGGGCATCGCTCCCAGATGGCCCTGGCCCCATCTCTGCCTCCGATGCAGAGCCTTTGTCCAGGCCTTCCCCTGACTCTAGGACTGACCCATTGTCCTCCCCAGCCTCCTCACTTTCTGACTCCATTACCAGGTCCGCAGGCTGTTGGCGGGCCACAACAGGGTTTCTGCTCTAACAAATACCAACGTCTGTTCAGAAAACTTGCTCATGAGCGGACAGCCACATTCTGGTGGGGCGATTGTAGCACTGATTGAACATGATGGAGCAATGCTTGTTGAACTAGGCCCATAAGGAATATGAGTCACTTTCCTGCTCCACCCATACGGGGAACATCTTCCACATTATTTATGGCCCTTTCCAACTTCCCTTTCTGGTGTTTTTGGTATATGGGGGCAAAGAAAATTCAGACAGGTAATCCTCGACTTACAACAGTTCATTTAGTGACCATTCAAAGTTTCAACGGCACTGAAAAAAATGACTTATGACCATTTTTCACTCTTATGACTGCGGTAGCATCCCCGTGGTCACGTGATTGGAATTTGGATGGGATCACTTTTTTTTTTGTCACCTTCTTGACAAGCAAAAATCAATAGGGAAGCCACATTCACTTATCAATCATGTTACAAACTGAACCAATGTAATGATGCACTTAACAATCATGGCAAGGAAAATCGTAAAATAGGGCAAAACTCACTTAACAAATATTTCACCTTAGCAACATAAATGTTGGGCTCAGTTGTGGTTGTAAGGATTACCTGTATTTAGCTATATGTAAAGAAACAAAATGAAGAATAAATTAAAATATTAAGATAGGAAGCATGTCATGAGGAAATATGTTTCTAATATCTTGTTTACTAGGGGCAATGTCCCTCCTCCTCCTCCTCCTCTCCTCCTCTCCTCTTCCTTTTCTTCTTCTTCTTCTTCTCCTCCTCCTCTTCCTTTTCTTCTTCTTCTCCTCCTCCTCCTCTTCCTTTCTTCCTCCTCCTCCTCCTCCTCCTCCTCCTCCTCCTCCTCCTCCTCCTCCTCCTCCTCCTCCTCCTCCTCTTCTTCTTCTTCTTCCTCTTCTTCTTCTTCTTCTTCTTCTTCTTCTTCTTCTTCTTCTTCTTCTTCTTCTTCTTCTTCTTCTTCTTCTTCTTCTTCTTCTTCCCCTCACCCCCCGCTTCCTCCTCCTCTTATTCCCAGTCACCTCAATTGATACAATCAAAAGACAGGTTCAAGTAGCAACACTCAGCCAAATTTGGTTGACTTTGAAAAGCAAAGTAAGATGGCACCTGGCTTGGAAATGAGACTACCAAATCCAGCTCAGGTGGCTTTTTGAGACCAGCCCAAATTATTTCAGCGGTGCCATCTCAGGTGGAACCTGTTATTTGTGTCTAGAAGAAACGCAGAAGGAAAACTAAGAAGGTTAGTTGCTTAACGCATTGTAAGCCTCCCTGAGTCTCCGGAGAAGGGTGGCATATAAATCAAATCCAAAAAAAAAAAAAAAAGGTGAAGCCTTTGAAGAAAATTAGGAGAAGAATGGAAAGCAAGAGATGAAAGTCAACATATTGCTAAACTTGATTTCAACTTAAAAAAAAGTCAGCGCTGGGATTTGTAGAAAAAGTTGGGTTTTCGAGTCAAGACTCACCCAAAAATAAATTTAACATTGGAATTTAGGAATCTGCAGAAGTAGTCTGATGCATAGAGGAAGTCAAGATATAATTCATGACCCAGAGGCTTAAAAGCCTTTGGATCCAAGTGGGTTTTTCCAGAGGCTGTCTACCATTTCAGTTTGACTGGCTACAAAAGGGCATAACACATTACACCAGTGCAATATTTGGAAGTGACGTATCAAATCCTCTGCCATTCACACAGTATACAGTTTTGCATGTGATATTTAAATAGGGCTTGTAATAAGGGCACAAAGAGAATAAATCATTATAGTTGCAATTTGCATCTCATTAGGAATTTGAGAGATCATATACAGTACATTATTATTGTTGGGTTAGATGCATTCTCACCTTGTCCCTTTCTCTTTCTCCTTCTTTCTTTCTTTCCTTCCTTCCTTCCTTCCTTCCTTCCTTCCTTCCTTCCTTCCTTTCTTCCTTCCCTCATTGCTCTTTTCCCTTTTTCTCCTTGCTTCTTTTCTTTCTCTCTCTCCTTCCTTTCTTCCTTTCTTTACTTTTTCCCTTTCTCCTTCCTTCCTTCCCTCCTTGCTCTTTTTCTTTTTCTCTTTGTTCCTTTTCCTTCTTTCTCTCCTCCCTCCCTCCCTTCCTTCCTTCCTTCCTTCTTACCTTTTCCCTTTACTTTACCTTTTCCCTTTCTCCTTCCTTCCTTCCCTCATTGCTCTTTTTCCTTTTTCTCCTTGCTCCTTTTCTTTCTCTCTCTTCCTTCCTTCCTTTCTTTACCTTTTCCCTTTCTCCTTCCTTCCCTCCTTGCTCTTTTTCCTTTTTCTCTTTGTTCCTTTTCCTTCTTTCTCTCCTCCCTCCCTCCCTTCCTTCCTTCCTTCCTTCTTACCTTTTCCCTTTACTTTACCTTTTCCCTTTCTCCTTCCTTCCTTCCCTCATTGCTCTTTTTCCTTTTTCTCCTTGCTCCTTTTCTTTCTCTCTCTTCCTTCCTTCCTTTCTTTACCTTTTCCCTTTCTCCTTCCTTCCCTCATTGCTCTTTTTCCTTTTTCTCTTTGTTCCTTTTCCTTCTTTCTCTCCTTCCTTCCTTCCTTCCTTCCTTCCTTTTTCCTTCCTTCCCTTTTCCCTTTACTTTACCTTTTCCCTTTCTCCTTCCTTCCTTCCCTCATTGCTTTTTCCTTTTTCTCCTTGCTCCTTTTCTTTCTCTCTCTACTTCCTTCCTTCCTTCCCTCCTTCCTTCTTTCCTTTCTTTTCCTTTCCCTTCCCTTTCCCCTTTCTCCTCCCTCCCTCCCTCCCTTTTCCTTTTCTCCTCCCTCCCTCCCTTCTTCCTCCCTTCCTTCTTCTCTTTTCCTCTCCCCCCCTCTCTTCCCCCCTTTCTTCTTTTTGCTTTGCATTTCCAAATCAATAAAGCAGCTGTAGATCTCTATTAATATCTATACATTTGCATCTGCCGAGTGGAAAAAAAAGTTTTAAATATTAAAAAGCTGTATTGCAGGCCATATATCATCTGCTCTTACAAGACAAGCATGACAGTATTAAGATGCACATTCAGGATAGCACTCTTTCTACTTTGAACGCTGTCAAGAACAAAGTGCTTTACAGACTTAAAATAAATCTAGGTACTAATCCATTGAATTTCTGACAACAGGAGCCCAAGGTTTCCATGCACTTAGCTGAGTACCACATAAGAGCTTGTGCATTATTTATGTCCGCTAATGGTGTTGCAATGCTCTCTGTGTGAAGCGGTGACAGTGCAATCTGCTAAGATAGTGGCTGCTACGGACAAAGCCATCCATTTTCCTGAACTTGAATTTTTGACGGAATACTCTATTAATGCCAATTCTGCTTAAGTAAATGCTGAGCAGAGGTCAGTTGTTCCTTTCCTTCCTCTCTCTCAGGTTCCGCCAAATTGCTTACTTTCCCACTAAACAGGATTGGAAAACCCAAACAAAATGTTTATTGGCTTCGCCAGATGTTTCCCAGCCAGTGAAACACCCTTACAGTTGTTCTGGTTTCTTTTTTTTTTTCCTGCTAAAATCTTAATTGTTATATTTTTGTTGGATTGTCTGGCACAGCAGTTGAGGAGAAAAATAGAACAGAGCAGAGAAGAGCAGAACAGAACAGAACAGAACAGAACAGAACAGAATTTTTTATTGGCCAAATGTGATTGGACAACAAGGAATTTGTCTTGGTGCATACACTCTCAGTGTACATAAAAGAAAAGATACGTTCGTCAAGAACCCTAAGGTACAACACTTAATGATAGTCATAGCGAACAAATAAGCAATCAGTAAACAATATCAATATAAATCGTAAGGATCCAAGCAACAAAGTTACAGTCATACAGTCATAAGTGGGAGGAGATGGTGATGGGAACGATGAGAAGATTAATAGTAGTGCAGACTTAGTAAATAGTTTGTCAGTGTTGAGGGAATTATTTGTTTAGCAGAGTGATGGCGTTTGGGAAAAAAACTGTTCTTGTGTCTAGTTGTTCTGGTGTGCAGGGCTCTATAGCGTCGTTTTGAGGGTAAGAATTGAAAAACTGCTTGTATTGGCAAAGGGAATTTATTTATTTATCAAATTAAGAAGCTGCCCGTCTCCCTCACAGAGGGACTATCACTTCCCTACAGAGAGTTTCAGTACACAGTCCTGTCCATGTTTCTCAAAAATAAGTGAGTGAGTGTATACCTCTAGGAATAGGATAGATAGAAGTATATAGACACTTGATTAATTTCCTATAAAATATAAAATTGTGTTTTTTCCCCTCTCTTTTGTTTCTTTCTCACCTCTTAAACTCAGAAAATAGCAAACGTGAAATCCTAGGCTTTTACAGGGTGAAATGACAGTCATAGCACTTAGACTTAACATACTTTTTGGAGTATAAAATGCACACTTTACAGCGCTCCATGGCCTAGAACCTGGTTATTTACGGGACCGCCTACTACCACAAACAGCCTCCCACCGGCCGGTACGCTCCCATAGAGAGGGGCTCCTCCGGGTGCTGTCAGCCAAGCAGTGTCGACTGGCGGCCCCCAGGGGGAGGGCCTTCTCTGTGGGGGCATCCACTATCTGGAACGAGCTCCCCCCGGAGATACGGAGGATCCCGGATCTGCACACTTTCCGCTGTGCTCTTAAGACCCTCCTATTCCAGCAAGCCGGCCTGGCCTAATTTTCTCCCCTTTCTTTTAAATTTTTTAAACTGAAATTTTAATTTGTTTTAAATTATTGGGATTTTTAATTGTCTTGGGCTAAATTATTTAATTTGGTTTTAAATTGTTTCTAACTTTTGTATTTATGTATTTTATTCTGTGCCTGTTCACCACCGTGAGTCCTTCGGGAGTAGGGCAGTATATAAATTTAATAAAACAAACATAAAACATAAAACAAACAAACACTCGCCCCACCCACTACCCACTTAAGAGGGTGGAAATGTCAGTGCGTCTTATACACCAAATACAGCAGGGCTGAAATCTACTTACTTTCCTTACCGGTTTGGAAGTGCATGCGCCGTGTGTGTGCACTAGCTTCGCTCGCGCATGGACATGCATCACATATGCATGAAGACCCTCTGCGCATGCGCAAAACCTTCTGCGCATGTGCAGAGGGTAAAAAACACATTACTTCCTGGTTAAAACCAGGAAGTAATGACACCCGAGTGGGTAGGTGGAGCCTCATGCCACCATCACTACCGGTCAGGGGTGGGATCTGCTTACCTTTACTACTGGTTTGCAACGGGATTGCACTAATCTGCTAGCTTCACTCGTGCGTGCACCTTGCTTTTGCGCATGCACAGATCGACAATGATGACATCCAGGGCGGTGGGCGGGGCCTCCCACTGGTTTTACTACCGGTTCTTGCAAACCGGTCTGAACCAGGGGCAACCCATCACTGCTACCGGTTCTCTGAACCACCTGCCACAATCGCAACTGGGAGCATTTCACCCTGGAATACAGTCATTTTTGGCCTCCCGAAACCCCACCTGCACGTCCCGTTTTTGCTAAAAACGGGATGCATGGAGGGTTTTAGAGGCTTGCAGAGGTCTCTTGGGGGCTGGGGAGGGCAAAAACAGGATACATGGAGGGTTTGGGAGGCCTGCAAAATGCTCCTGGAGGCCAGGTAGGGCAAAAACCAGATGCGTGGAGTGGGGGTGGGTTTTAATTTTTTTTACTACCGGTTCTGTGGGCGTGGCTTATTTTGTGGGCATGGCTTGGTGGGAGGGGTAATGTTACTAGGTGGGTGTGGCAAACTTTTTTTTTTTTTTACTTTTAAAAGCATTTTTTCTACAACCTTAAGAGGTTGCAGAAAAAAATGCTTTTAAAAGCCTCTGATGACCAGGCAACTCAGCTGGGATCGTCAGAGGCTTTTAAAGGAATTTTTTCCCCCTACAACCTCTTCAGCTGAAGAGGTTGTAGAAAAAAGTGCCTTTAAAAGCCTCTGACGATCCCAGCTGAGCCACATGATCATCAGAGGTTTTTTTTTCTTTTTTTTTACTTTTAAAAGCAGGTTGTAGAAAAAATGCTTTTAAAAGTAAAAAAAAAAACAAAAACAACTTCTGATGAGGTGGGTGGGATAAGCAAGTGGTGACCGGGCTGGGGACCAGTTCGGGGGCATGGCCAGCCAATGTTATTACCGGTTCTCCGAACTACTACAAATTTTTTCTCTTCAGCTGGTCAGAACGATGCATGCAAACATTTAATTCTCTTTTATGGGTCAAATTCTGGAATACCCTGAGAATTCCATTGCTAGTTTCATTGCCAGATTCCAATATATTTTCAAACAGAGCACTGACATTTAGCTGAAGCATTTTATTTTCAAATAATCAAATAAAGTATTGGAAGTGGAAGGAAGATAGAGATGACTGAATTACTATGGTGGCATATTGTAAACATGCCAATCCTTCTGCTCAAAAATAACTCCTAAGATTACATAACATGTTTAAAACATTACAATTGTATTTACAAAATAACTTGTGATCATTTTTCTCTGTTGGGAAAATAAAAGGGAAACTAAAGTGAGGATGTTTGTGTGGCAGAGAGAGAGAGAGAGAGAGGGAGGGAGGGAGGGAGGGAGGGAGAGAGAGAGAGAAGAAATATTAACTGGTAAAATGAATGATGTTACTATACAGGTTGTGAATATAACAAGGGTCTAATAGGAACAGGATATTTTTAGATTTTTAGTGGAGGTATTGAAAGTTTTGAATTCAAAATGTTTTGAATTAAAATTGCTCTGTTTCAGGACAATTGTTTTGCATAGGACACAGGCAGTGGTGGGTTTCAAATTTTTTAGTATCGGTTCCGTGGGCATGGCTTGGTGGGCTTGGCATGGCTTGGTGGACGTGGCTTGGTGGGCATGGCAGGGGAAGGATACTGTAAAATCTCCATTCCCTCCCCAATCCAGGGGAAGGTTACTGCAAAATCCCCATTTCCTCCTGATCAGCTGGGACTTGGGAGGAAGAGAATAGATGGGGGCGGGGCCAGTCAGAATTTTTACTACCAGTTCTCCGAATTACTCAAAACTTCCACTACCAGTTCTCCAGAACTGGTCAGAACCTGCTGAAACCCACCTCTGGACACAGGTTGTTTATAGATTTCTGCAAGTATTTTGGCTCATATCTAAAAGTGCTGTTTGGAACACTTCCGCAATACTCTAAATAGACCTCCTTCAAACTAAGCATTTTGAACTCAAAATGAAGTGTTTTGAGCTTCAAATATTTGCACTTGACAAACATACCACATATTCCTCGGAAGCAAAACAACCAAGGTGGTGTTGTGGTCCCGCCCTCTGAGCCTATCTCATCGGAGAAAGAAAGCTCCGAACATTAGGAAGAGGAGTCAGTCAGGCCTCCCTCTCCAGACCCTTCCCCTCTGCCACTGTCTCAGGTGCCGGCCGAGGGAGAGGAGATTAGCCAGGAGCCAGGTGTCTCGGATGAGAGCGAAGGAGAGCCATCATTCCTGGATGCACGCCAATGAAGGCGTGATAAACAGTTGCAGCAGTTAAGGAGGCGTGCTAGGGATTAGAACTGAGTCACTGGACCACACCCCAGAGACTATATAAGAGAGGGTGGTGGCTGGTAAAACTCCGTGACAAACAAAAACGAACTTTGGCTAGTCACTTGAACAACGTCTGAAGCTGCTGAAAGGGATTTTGTTTTGCTGGACTATTTGCAATGCGTATGTAATTTTATGTTATCTGTTGCTGTAAAAGCTCTTGGCAGACGGTGATTATATTGCTGCCAAGTTTGAGATAACGACCTGTGTGTGTGCCAAGTACTTTCTTAACCCTCGGCTGGCTGTGTTTGTGTGTGTGTGTGTGTGGACGGGGACAGATCAGGTGGAAAACACGTAAACTTGGTGTTTTGTCTTAGAGACCTCTGGCCTTAGTGGCTTCTTGACTTTTTGGTTAAGGTTGAGAGATGTAGAGTATTTTATATTTGTGGCTACTGATCCTCAAATTGCATTTAACAGGATATTTCATTTGTTTGTTCAGTGGCAGTCGGGAGAACAAGACGCTTAAAATACTTGTTGAAGACTAAATCAAAAAGGGCAAACTAAAAGAAGTGAATGTTTGCACCCAAAATCACTTCTGTTGAGATAAATACAGATAGATGATGAATAGATAGACAGATAGATGATAGATAAATGAGAGAGAGAGAAGGAGAGAGATTGGTTAGAAAACGACAGGATGCTGGAAGCTACGTTAAAATGAATAGCAGCAGTAGGGATTGTAAGTCAGATTTTCATCAGCCCTGAAAGTCCACAAGAATGTTACTATTTATGGTTGTGATATTTGAAATCTCAAGAATAAAGAAAGGCTGCAGCCCCCAAGTGACCTTAATGCCAACATGAATCATGAGCCCACATGTTATCTCTGTGATATCCGCTGTTAGAGAATCTAGGAAGCAATTCTGCTCTTGTGGGGAGGGCTTCACTCAACACATGCTTGTCTTCTTTGGGTTTCAAAAAAAAAAAAAAAGTCCCATTACAGGTTATCCACCCACTATCCATTTCTGCTTCTCTACAGAACAGGTGTGACTTCACACAGATGTGTAATGGGTGAATGAATCCTGTTGCTTCCTCATTATATTAGCATCATATTTGGTTCACCTGCTGCATCTACTCACACCTGTGGCTTGCTCAGTTGGCTGGAAACATGAAACATTGCCATGTTCTCTGCAAAGAGTGCATCAGGCGTCTCCACTTCTATTCACTCTTCTTCACACGGTTCCCCACAATTTCCGGTAATTAAATGTCATTATAAATAGTGTATTGACAGAAAGTGAAGGCAGACTTCAAAAAAGGAAAGTGAGCCAATGGGAGAAGGTATGCCATGGCCATGTGGGATTTCTCAAAGAGGTGAATTACATGAAACTTTGCAATTGGCATGTTGGCCATCCATGTTTGGACCACAGCTGCATCTCCTTTCTTTCTCCTTCTTGTTTCCACCCCATGAATTGTTCATCAATTCTTTAAGATTCATCAAATCAAATCTTTGCTATCGGTAGGTAGGTAGATAGGTAGGTAGGTGGTTAAGTAGGTAGGTAGTTGGGAGGGTGGGGTGTGAGTGGATGGAAGGATGGATAGATAGATGATAGATTAGATAGATAGATAGATAGATAGATAGATAGATAGATAGATAGATAGATGATAGATAGATAGATAATTGATTGAGATAGATAGGTGATTGATTGAGATAGATAGATGATTGATAGATGATTGATTGAGATAGATGATAGATAGTAGGTAGATAGGTAGGTGGGTGGGTGGATGGAGAGAGAGAAATGGATGAATGGATAGATGATAGATATGATAGAAATAGATATATTAAACAGATAGAGACAAAGAAGTAAAGAAGGAAGGAAGGAAAGAAAGGGGAGAGAGAGAAAGAAAGAAAGAAAGAAAGAAAGAAAGAAAGAAAGAAAGAAAGAGGGAGGGAGGGAGGGAGGGAGGGAGGGAGGGAGGGAAGGAAGGAAGGAAGGAAGGAAGGAAGGAAGGAAGGAAGGAAGGGAAGTAAGAAGGAAGGAAGGTATCTGGAAATAAAGCACTTGTCCTTATAGTAGGTGCATAACATTTATTTCTAGCCTTTCCTTCCCCAGTGGGTCCCAGTCAGGATTTGGCCCCACTATGGGTCTTAAAATCTACAGAAGAAAGGAGAATCTTTGTAAGAGTTTCCGAACAGGGCTCAGGTTAATACCTCTAGCATCTGTCCTGATCTCCATGGCTTAAGCTTTTAGCTAGCTAATTAAACAGAACCTTTGGTATACCAGGTTTTGCATGCCTGGGATCCAAATAAAAGAAACAAACAGACGAGACTGACATATGGCGAAAGACACATGCATTTTCTTATATATATTTTTTTCTCTTTTTGTTTTTTTCCCTTAGCCACTTATTTTAGCTTAGCTTGATCAGTCAGAAAACTTGAAACAGAAAGCAGGGTCTCTCATTGGATTTCAGTATTCGGCTGCCGAGAGAGTGTGCTTTTCCCTGGTATTTCTTATCTAGCAGGCAAGAATGTTTTAATAACAACAACAGGGGGAAAAAAAATAGAAAAAGAATCCGGACTGGAGGCTTTAATTGTTGTAGGCACAATCTGCTCTGGTTTAAAGGGGCCCTGTGGATTTTGGTCCAAACCCAAACCAATCAGTTATAAGCTATTTTTCCTCTTCTGTTAGATGTTTTTCCTCTTCTGTTAGATGTGCTACGGAGGTATTTGCATAAATGTAACCATGCTGTCCGTCTTTTAACTTTCACTCAATTAATTTATGCTCCCAGCCTCCTGCTGATGGACAAACATGAGACTTCATCTGCAAATAGCTTCTGCAGTTTACAGCTTATTAAATGCCAAAAATCTAGTTAAGACCGTCGGAGAATTCTCATGTCAGGCATTTCAATGGGCTGGTTTGTGTTCAAAACTGTTTGTTTATTTATTTTATTTTATTTTTTTTTTAAAAAAGGGAAAGCACTCCACTAACTTAGGGCAAGATAAAGCAGATAAGGATTTTATCTGCAAATTATACACTTGGAAGATCCTGAATGGAGGGAGGCTTAATTGGTATGCTGAATAATGGAGAACAGGGAAAACTCAACCAGTTTTGAAATGCAACAAGTTGAAAACTCAATAAGAAAGGTTTCTGCAACTTGAAAACAGCATTAGTCTGTGTTAGCTTTCATATTTACATCAGAGTCTATGTGCCCTCCACTTCAAGTGGATTCAATATGGATATGCAATAAAAGCTATTGTTTTCAACTATTTTGCAGGCTTTACATACTACGTCAAGCATCTGTTGTTGTTGTTTTTTTCATTGTTCTTTGCAAAGAGTTTGCTAGTTGATATAACGTCATGCTGGGTTTTTCATATTGTTGTTGTTGTTATTTAGCACAGAGAAAAAGACTGGCAGCAAAGAGATGACTAATGTGAGCAGAAAAATTCCCATTGGTAAGCCTGGCCAACCTCATCTAAAACTTGGGACCTAGTTGCAAAGATTTTAGCTACAAAAGGAAGAAAAAGGATACTTAAAAAAACTAAGTAAGAGAAGGACTTATTTTGTACCATGATAGTTTCATGGTACAAAATAAGTACAAAATAAGAAGATAGTTTCTTCTCTGGTAACATTGTACTGCTAATTAGGGTTTTCAAAACCTTTTCCAGACCAGTTCTTGAATACAGCTCGTCTGCCTGGAATTCACACTGTTTATTGGACATTAAAACAATTGAGCGTGTCCAGAAGTATTTCACAAGAAGAGTACTCCACTCCTCTGCTCACAGCAGAATCCCTTATGCCACCAGGATCAAAATTTTGGGCCTGGACAACCTGGAATTATGCTGCCTATGGTCTGTCCTAAGCATAGTACACAAAATTGACTGGTACAATGTCCTACCTGTCAACGACTACTTCAGCGTCAACTTCAATAATACTCAGGCAAACAATGAATACAAACTCAAGGTAAACCACTCCAAACTCGATTGCAGAAAATACGACTTCAGTAACAGAGTGGTCAACTCCTGGAATGCTCTACCTTACTCTGTTGTTACATCCTCAAACCCCCATAGCTTCAACCTTAAATTATCTACTGTGGACTTCACCCCATTCCTAAGAGGTCTGTAAGGGGGTGTGCATAAGCGCACCAGTGTGCCTACCGTCCCTGTCCTACTGTCCCCATTTATTTGTACTCATTTCCTATGTCCATGTCCATGTTTATACTTATAACTGTTACCTTGTACATATTTGACAAATAAATAAATAAAATAGTTTCCATGTAGACTTTGTGACTGTGGAGATTCTCAGTCATCTAGGTCATGGTTGTCCCAAAGGTGCTTTTTTTTTCAAGAGGCAACTGGACTTTCTGTTTTTTTTTCTTTAAAGACGTTTCGCTTCTCATCCAAGAAGCTTCTTCTGCTCTCGCCTTTTCTTCCCCACCATCCACCCAGAGCTGAAGAAGCTTCTTGGATGAGAAGTGAAACATCTTCAAAGAAGAACCAGAAAATCCAGTTGCCTCTTGGGGAAAAAAAAGCACTTTGAGATGCAGATATTTGATTTAATCCGCAAAGCCAAGGAATCTGAGTGTCTGTTCTGCAATCGGGTAAGCAGGTTGAGGGCCAACCAAGAAAACTGGCAGAAACAGATGTCATGATGCGAATGGACCATGAAGGACAAGAGACTGATCTCTGTGCCATACAATGCATCATTTCCTTCCAACAAGAAGTAACTGAGTTGTATCTTGGAGAAGATATTCTTATGCAGAGGTACTGATCCGAAGTGAGGATAATAGTGTTATGCCTCTGGCTGAGGGGGAAAAAAATGACATTTGCTCTGAGGGGAAACTAGAAGCAATGAATGAGATGGATTCAGATTGGAAGGAAGATGTTGTGGCCTGCCAGCGGCCTGCGCGGATTGTTGCTGATCCCGACGACGAGGAGGCTGGTGTGGTGCTGCGCCAGCAGCCTGTGCAGCCGGCGCTCGAGTCAGACAGCGAGGAGGCTGAAGAAGATGTGGTGCCAGAGGCAGGGATTTAGTCAGGGCCTTCAGAACCTCCAGAGGCTCCTTTAAGTGAAGAGGATGAAGAGGAGAAGCCTCTTCGCAATGCACGGACACGCAGAGCTGCCAAAAGGCAGGAGTGGTTCCTCAGGAGGAGATCTCCTTGAGAGTAAGGCGTGGGGTTAATTGGCCGCTCCCTTAGCCTATTTAAAAAGAACGCAGCTTGCAATAAGCTGCAGGAAACAACTTTAGTTTGCTAATCATCGAGTTTGGATTTTCTCTGCAACCTTGCTTCTGGGCTTTCTGCCAACTCCAGTAAGACTCTGACTATCTTATCTGTGGAATTCTGGCAGGCTGTTAAGAACGCTTATTAACAGCCAGCATTTGCTAAAACTGCATTATTTGAGTAAACTAAGTTTTGTTCAGAGTTTGTGTGGGCTGTGTTCTTTGGGATCCGTAGCTGGGGCAGAACAGAAGACAACTCAAAAAGACCTAAAGCAGCAAGATATAGATAGTCAGTCCTCAATGAAAATCATGTTGTGATTGTTTGTAGTTAACAGTAACAGAGTTGGAAGGGACCTTGGAGGTCATCTAGTCCAACCCCCTGCTCTAGGGATGGACTAGGGATTCGAACTGACGACCTTTCTGATCGACAAGCTCAGTGTTTTAGCCACTGTGCTGGAAAAAAAAAAGACTAGCAGCTGGTCCTCACAGATACAACTGCCAGCATCCCATAGTCATGGGATCAAAATTCAAGGGCTTAACATCTGGCATGCATTTACAATAGTTGCAGATTCCTGCGATTGTGTGATTGCTATTTGAGACTTTCCCACCTGCCTTCCAACAAGCCAAGTCAGTGGGAGAAGCTGGATTAGGTTAATGACCACATGATTCACTGAACAATTGTAGTGATTTGCTTAACAACCATGGCAAAAAAAAAAGTCTGTAAAATCTCTTAACAGCTGCCTTGCTTAGCAATGAAAATTCTAGGCCCAATTGTCAAGAATAGAATAGAATAGAATAGAATAGAATAGAATAGAATAGAATAGAATAGAATAGAATAGAATAGAATAGAATACTGTAGGTCAGCCCTGGAGGCCATCTTTTTCTTTGGATTTTCAGGGCTGCCACACTTAGTGCTGTGGGAAACTGGGAGGGGGGATTGCATGGAGTTGCAGAGATATCTAGCCATAATAACATTCTTTTCTCTGGGAGTCAAGGACATTCAGCCTGCACCTGGAGTGGCATGACTGGGAAGCATCTCCAGTTGGGACGGTGTATTGATTGGACCATGTGATGGACATGTGGGTGCAGGGGAAGTGATTTTTGGGTGGGGAAAACCTAGAAGCTTTCAGATTCGGGTTTTCCCAGATGTGCCATCTCTAATGACATCTCTAATAAAATGGAACTTTGAGGAACTTCTAGCCTTGGAGTCTTCTTTCGTTAGGGGTGTTACTTGGAACCCTGACATGGATAGGATAGGATAGGATGGGATGGGATGGGATGGGATGGGATGGGATGGGATGGGATGGAATATAGAGTAGAGTAGAATGTAGATTGTAGAGTAGAATGGAGAGTAGAATGGAGAGGAGAGGAGAGGAGAGGACAACAGGAAAGAGTGGAATGGAGTGGAATGGAGTAGAGTAGAGGAAAGTAGGGCAGAGCAGAGCAGACTAGGCTAGACTAGAGCTGGAAGGGACCTTGGAGGTCTTCTAGTCCAGCCCCCTGCTCAAGCAGGAGAACTGATAGCATTTCAGACGAGTGGCTGTCTAGTTTCTTCTTAAAAACCTCCAGTGATGGAACGCCCACAATTTCTGGTGGCAAGCTGTTCCACTGGTTCATTGTCCTCACTGTTAGGAAGTTTCTCCTTAATTCCAGGTTGCTTCTCTCCAGGCCCATCTTGTCTTACATATTCCTGGCTAGCTCCAACACAAGACGTTTGTGAGACAAAGGTCTAGCAGGAGGCCACAGCAGCATGTTGCAACTTGAGAGCACCCAAACAGTGCACTGAACTACATGGTCGTCTCCCGTCTATATTCCGTTTTGCAAACAGCTGAGATGTAGATTACCTAAAGTGAACCTCAGTGAGGAGCAGCCTCATCCGTCACGGTTCAACACATGGGTTAATCCATTAATGAGGAAACATTACCCTGCATTTCCCTTGAATGGTGCATAAAATATCATTCATGAGACCTTAACAACAGGTTTTTTTTTTTCCTTTCCAGGGTGGAGCAGGATAAATATAGTCTGCAAATGAAGAAGAAAAATAAGCTGCATCTTTGGGAATGAGAGTCTCTAGTCTCATTTATAAACATTAAAAAATCAGTGCAAGTCATTAGAACAGAAATATGTCCTCTGGTTTACTTTATTAACAATGCTAGCTCAGAAATCTAGATTCTTCAAGAGCTAGTTCTCTTTCTAAGTAAAAGAATAAACTACTGTATTTTTCAGAGTATAAGACGCACCTTAGTTTTTTGGGAGGAAAATAAGAGGGGAAAATTCTGCCTACCAGGTATTCCTCTGGCTAGCGTCCTTAGTCTGGTCAGCATCACCACATTAGTTCGCTAGTTTTGAGCACAGGGTTGAAGTTGGAGATAAAAACAGCTTCTAAAGCACAGCTGATCATAGGAGAGAGAAGCAATGAGAAAAGCAGGCAAAGCACGGAAGATCGCTTCACTCACTAGTGCCTCGTTAGGGCTGGAAAAAAAAAGCTTTGAAAGCAAAACTGATCATCAGAGGGAGCTCCAGTGAAACTCAGAAGTGGTAAGAGAAGGCAACAGTTGTTCCAGGTAGCCTTTTTGGGCACTGGGCATCGCATTTTAAGCCTCCAAACACATCACGCTTTTGGGCAGCGATTGGCGGCTATTGCTTTGGCGATCCCTGCAGCCTTGAAAGGCTCTCAAATGGAGCATTTGGAGGCTGAAAACGTGACGCACAGAGCCCAAAAACACAAGCCATTGTTGGTGGCAATCTCTGCAGGCAGGAAGAGATGCACAGAGGCCGAAGGGTGGGAGCTGGCAGGTGGGTGGGTGTTCTTCCCCAGCTACGGACCCCAAAGAATGCAGCACACACAAAGTCCGTACAGACCTTAATTTACTAAATTAAATCAGTCTTTTTCAAACAAAGGCTGTTAATTAACTTTCTTAACAGCCTACAAGAATCCAAAGAATAAATAATCGTAATCTTACTATGGTTGGCAGAAAGCCCAGAAGCAATTTGCAGAGAACTAAGATCAAGACGCGAAGCAGAGTGATTGAAGTTGTTCCCTGCAAATTGCCTCATTCATCGTCCTTCCTTAAATAGGCTAAGGGAGTGGCCAATTAGCCCCAAGCCTTACTCTCGAGGAGACCTCCTCCTGAGGAGCCACTCCTGCCTTTTGGCAGCTCTGCGCACCGTGCATCGAGAAGAGGCTCCTCCTCTTCTTCCTCTTCACTTATGGGAGCTTCTGGAGGTTCTGAAGGTCCTGGCTGAATCCCCACCTCTGGCACCACATCTTCTCCAACCTCCTCATTGTCCGACTCGAGTGCCAGCTGCACAGGCTGCTGGTGCAGCACCACACCAGCCTCCTTGCTGTCGGAATCAGCTACTAGCTGCACAGGCCGCAGACGGGCCACAACAATGGGGCTACTTTCAGAGTATAAGATGCACCCAAATTTTCAGCCTCTTTTAGGGGGAAAATGTGCATCTTATACTCCGAAAAATACTGTATATGATATTAAAAAACAACAACAAACCAAACAAGAAACAACTGACCAAGCCAAATCTTTTGTTTAGGAAGGATCTAAATAAGATGAGACATAATTTACCTGTAATGCCCCCAGAACAATATATGTATTTTTTTTTTATTTGATTTATATGCCGCCCTTCTCCGGAGACTCAGGGTGGCTTACAATGCGCTAAGCAATAGCCTTCATTCTTTTGTATATTTATACAAAGTCAGCTTATTGCCCCCACAAGTGGGTCCTCAATTTACCTACTTTAGAAAGGATGGAAGGCTGAGTCAACCTTGAGCCTGGCGAGATTCGAACCTGCAGTAATTGCAGGCAGCTGGTCTTAATAACAGGGTGCTTTAGACCACTGTACTACCAAGGCTCTTTATTTATTTATTTATTTATTCATTTATTTGACCTATTGTCTTTTGCTCTTACAAAAGATGTGACATGCCATAGTGCTTCTTAAATTTAAATTTTAAACAAGCCAGCTACAGTACAAGGCACTCCCCCACACACACACACCTCAGAACATAAATATCCATTTTAAGTAAAAAATAAATTAAAATACATTAAAAACTGAGGGCTTTGTAGGGGAGGAACGGATATTTCCATGTTGTTGGTCTTGCTTTAGATTTGTTCCATTCTGAATGCAATTGGTATGCCATCGTTGGGAATAGAAAATGCATGTTAAGATTTAAATTCAGTTTTATACGTACAGATAGTCCTTGCCTTATGACCACAATTGAGCCAAAATCTCCACTGCTGGGCAAAACAGTTGTTAAGTGACTTTTGCTTCATTTCATAGCTTTTTTTTTGACGCAGTGGTTTGTTAAGTGAATCAACTGCAGTGATTCATTTAACAAACCACTGTGTTAGTAACATGGTGGTTAGATCAGGCTGGCGTCCCCCATTGACTTTGCTTGTCAGAGATCACAAAAGGGGATCACATGACCCTGGGACGCTACAACTGTCAGAAATATGAGCCAGTTGCCAAGCATCTGAATTTTGTTGAGCCACGGTGGCGCAATGGTTAGAACCAGTGGTGGGTTCCTCCCAGTTCGGCCCGGTTTGGCCAAGCCGGTAGCGGTGCCGATATGACATCACCAAACTGGTTCTCTTTGTTCGAGAGCTGGGCCCTCCCCCCCACGTTATTTTTACCTTTTATTTGGCCCCACCCCCAAACTATTCGATGCCTCCCGAGTCCTAGCTGATTGGCTAGAAGGAAAAAAACTGTTTAAACTCTTACCGCGGGGCTTCAAAGGGCCGCCCTACAGCTGATCAGTGTTAAAAGGCAGTGTGGAGGTAGATCAGTGCACTTGAAAAACAAATGGGTAGACCGGAATGCTCCAAAAACAAATAGGTAGACCGGTACAGCTCTGCAAGCAGTTAAAAGCCTGGTAGACCAGTATCTCTGCTAAATCTTAAAGAATTGTCACATGACCACCAAACCACACCCACAAAATAAGCCATGCCCACAGAACCAGTAGTAAAAAAAAATTAGAACCCACCCCTGGTTAGAACGCAGTACTGCAGGCTACTTCTGCTGATTGCCAGTGTCTGCAATTTGGCAGTTCAAATCTCACCCAGCTCAAGGTTGACTCAGCCTTCCATCCTTGCAAGGTGGATAAAATGAGGACCCAGATTGTTGGGGGTAATAGGCTGACTCTGTAAACCATTTAGAGAGGGCTGTAAAGCACTGTAAAGCGGTATATAAGTCTAACTGCTATTGCTATTGTTATTATTCATTTGACCATGGGATGTCCCAATAGTTGTAAATGTGAAAAAGTATCATGAGCCCTTTTTTCCCCAGGGCCATTGTAACTTCAAACAGTCACAAAATGAATGGTTGTAAGTTGAGAACTACGTTTATGGTAAAAATAGACTGGGATTTAAATCAAGGTCTTTGCTTGAATGATCAATTTCAGGGTTTTAAATCTCAGTCTTTCCATCCTGTTTGTTGTACAATGGGTGTGTTGCTATTTCTTGATAAATTATCATCTTCTTTTCTTTTAATGGCCCCATAATCCCTTGCAGGGTGGAGTCTGGGCAACTGAATGGAGCTGAGTATATTTACTGGCCGGATGCCCTTCCTGTCGCTAATGTGGAGTTTTGTTCAGCAGATACATTCTCATTGTGCCCAAAGAAAGAAATATCCACCTCTACCTAGGATTGAACTCACAGGCTCCTGATTGTGAGGCGAGAGCTCCACCTCTAAGCCACCACACCACTCAGGTTCTTGATAAATTATACTCCTAGTTACTATATTATACTACTAGTTACTAAATCTGAATTACTATTAATCTTCTCATTGTTCCTATCACCCATCTCCTCCCACTTATGACTGTATGACTGTAACCTTGTTGCTGGTATCCTTAAGATTTATATTGACTGTTTCCCTATGAATATCATTAAGTGTTGTACCTTATGATTCTTGATGAATGTATCTTTTCTTTTATGTACACTGAGAGCTTATGCACCAAGACAAATTCCTTGTGTGTCCAACCACACTTGGCCAATAAAGAATTCTATGCTATGCTATGCTATGCTATGCTATGCTATGCTATGTTATGCTATGCTATGCTATGCTATGCTATGCTATGCCATGCCATGCCATGCCATTCTAAATAATTGAGCAGTTGCTAGAAAGGTGAAACTTGAGGTCTTAAGATCCAGAATATTTAAGGTAAAAAAACCCTGGATTCACGGAATCGGAGCTGGTATTTTTCACGTTGACTAAGATGTGAGTCAAAGAGTTTGCTAAATAACCTGAGTTGCCATCTCAGGTTGGCTCCCATTAATAGGGCATCTACCTAAATTTTGTAACTTGATGACACTGTCTGAGATGTTTGTCTTACAAGTTTTCTAAGGCATTCTACAGGACTGTCAATTATTTTAATTAGTTAAGAGTAATAGCCTCTGTGCTGAAGTACGGATTGCCCTTGCTCATCAAAAATGGTAGTTATTCAAAAAAACCACATAATTAGCTTTTTTAATCTTATCATTTTCAGAAGCACATGGCAGTAATTGGCTTGCTTTCTCTCCTTTTTAGTTAGAAGTTTGCTGGGGGATCAATGGAAGAAATATTTCCCCCCCTTTTTCCATGGCAGCAATTACCATGACCCTGGGTGCAAATTTATTGATTTTTCTTATTAGAATATTATCACTAGTTACTCACAGCATGATGTTTATTAATTAGTACAGAAAATAAAGATTCAGTTCTGACATCTTTTTTAAAGTCAGTCCTTTGCATACACACAACTGTATGCATTTATTCCAGTTCTTTAGTCATTTTCACATTCTTTCAGAGGGCTTATCAACTTGAAATAAATTTAACCATGTTTCCTTTTTGCAAAGCATACCCTCCAGTTCTGATCTCTGCTATTGAAAATCCAAGTGCTGTGTTTAAAGTCTGACAATAGAAATGAAGCGTAATTTGCCAGATGAATCTAGCATTAAATGCAGATGTTAGAGCGAAAGTGATTTAACCTCACTAATAGCTTTTTTTAGTGGAAGTAGAAGAAGACAAACTATGAGTTCATTTTCCTATTCAGAAAGAGGGTTCTTCAGGATGTGAACTATCTAAGGATATTTTTGTAAAAATTGGGATGATGTATTAACTCTTTTTGTTCCTGACTTCTCATTCATGAAACCAGTTGGTTTTCTGAGATGTGCAGAAATGTGTTGAGTGGTTCAACCAATTTGTCAACCATTCCTTCATCCCTCCATCTCTCCCTCCCTCCCTCCCTCCATATTTGTCATTGTCTATCCTATATCATCCAGTGGTGGGCTGCTGTCAGTTTGGACCAGTTTGAGGGAACCGGTACAGTGGTGGGTTCTTCCCGGTTCGGCCCGGTTCGGCCGAGCCAGTAGCGGTGCCGATATGATGTCACCGAACCGGTTCTCTTTGTTTGGGAGAAAACCCCCACATTATTCTTACCTTTTATTTGGCCCCACCCCCAATCTACTGCTGCCTCCCAAGTCCCAGCTGATCAGCTAGAAGGGAAAAAACTGTTTAAACTCTTGCCAGGGCTTCAAAGGGCCGCCCTACAGCTGATCAGTGTTAAAAGGCAGTGTGGTGGTAGATCAGTGCGCTCGAAAAACAAATGGATAGACCAGTGCCTCCAAAAACAAATGAGTAGACTGGAATGCTCCAAGAACAAATGGGTAGACTGGTACAGCTCTGCAAGCAGTTAAAAGCCTGGTAGACCAGTACCTCTGCTAAATCCTAAAGAATTGTCACATGACCATCAAGCCATGCCCACAAAATAAGCCATGCCCACAGAACTGGTAGTAAAAAAATTTAGAAACCACCCCTGAACCGGTAGTTCCAACAATCAGTTGGCCCCGCCCATCCACCGCTGCTCTATCCTGTCCTATATTTCCTCCTGTCTGGCTCAGCTGATTCGCACAGCACCCATGCCTCTGCTGTTCTACCTACTGGGGCTGCCTTAGAAGGTAAGCAGCTGAGCTTCAAATTGCTGTATTTTGAACGCTGTGCGAAAGCGTGTGAGCTGCGCGGTCGTGTAAAGAGCGCGCTCACAGAGCCGGTTGTTAAGCCGGTTGCAGCCCACCATTGATATCATCTGTCTGTCTGTCTGTCTCTGTGTGTGTGTTTCTCTCTCTCTTGTTCTCTCTCTCTCTCTCTTTCTATCTCTATTGTTCTGTCTGTCTGTCTGTCTGTCTCTCTCTTTCTCTCTCTCTTGTTCTCTCTCTCTTTCTATCTCTATTGTTCTGTCTCTCTCTCTCTCTTTCTCTTGTTCTCTCTCTCTCTCTCTTTCTATCTCTATTGTTCTGCCTGTCTGTCTGTCTCACTCTCTCTCTTTCTCTCTCTCTCTTGTTCTCTCTCTCTCTTTCTATCTTTATTGTTCTGTCTGTCTGCTGTCTATCTCTCTCTCTCTCTCTTGTTCTCTCTCTCTTTCTATCTCTATTGTTCTGTCTGTCTGTCTGTCTCTCTCTCTCTCTTGTTCTCTCTCTCTTTCTATCTCTATTGTTCTGTCTGTCTGTCTCACTCTCTCTCTTTCTCTCTCTCTCTCGTTTTTTCTCTCTCTTTCTCTCTTTATTGTTCTGTCTGTCTGTCTGTCTGTCTCTCTCTCTCTCTCTTGTTCTCTCTCTCTCTTTCTATCTTTATTGTTCTGTCTGTCTGCTGTCTATCTCTCTCTCTCTCTCTTGTTCTCTCTCTCTTTCTATCTCTATTGTTCTGTCTGTCTGTCTCTCTCTCTCTCTCTCTTGTTCTCTCCCTCTTTCTATCTCTATTGCTCTGTCTGTCTGTCTCACTCTCTCTCTTTCTCTCTCTCTCTCGTTTTTTCTCTCTCTTTCTCTCTTTATTGTTCTGTCTGTCTGTCTGTCTCTCTCTCTCTCTCTCTTGTTCTCTCTCTCTTTCTCTCTCTATTGTTCTGTCTGTCTTCTGCCTCTCCCTTTCTCTCTTTCTATCTCTATTGCTCTGTCTGTCTGCTGTCTATCTCTCTCTTTCTCTCTCTCTTGTTCTCTCTCTTTTTCTCTCTCTATTGTTCTGCCTGTCTGTCTGTCTCACTCTCTCTCTTTCTCTCTCTCTCTTGTTCTCTCTCTCTCTCTCTCTCTTTCTATCTTTATTGTTCTGTCTGTCTGCTGTCTATCTCTCAGCTATGTAACCATCTATCTCTATCTCTATCATTGTTTTTATAATTTTATTCTTGGGAGAAACATTTGTGATAATTTTTCGGTATGATCTTTACCAGAAGCCATAACAGAAATGCGCCTTCAGTTTCATGTTGATCCTATTACCTGAAAATACCCAAATCCATGTTGGTTTTGAGTGTGTGTGTGTGTGTGTGTGTGTGTGTGTGTGTGCTTCTGTGTAAATGGAAAACATATTTATTTATTTATTTATTCATTAGAGAGCTATACTTTCCCCAGAGGTATCAATTGCCTATCTTTCTTTGAAAATGGTTGTTTAACTTTGCCTCTTCAAAATGCACCACAGGCTTTAAAAGGGAAAGTGAGATAATTTCTCTTTAGTTCCTGTAATATGTGTGCAAATGAAGAATAATGCACACCATCCCTGAATCTATATTTAATTTAGATAGGTAAAAGGAGCAAAATAGATAAGAATCAGTTGGATATGATGAAAAGAGGAAAGTATGCTGTGAAAAATTGAGATGGTTAAAATGCAGATTTTTTTATTTTTTTTTTAACCACGGAGGCAGAAACAGAATTGAAAAAGAAAGCTGAACAGTTTGGGGAAATAAGGATGTTCTCCAGGTGTATCTTGGGCATCATGTTATTGTTCCATTTTGACTCCTGAAAAGGGGAAAACTGGATGACTGCTTCAGAAACTTTGGAATGAAATTTTCCAACTGTCTCTGCCACTGAAGTTTTTTCCAGATCTTGGAATTTTAAACTTGGGGGGGGGGGGGGGGGGGGACAGCAGCAACAACAAAACAGCAGCCAAAACAGAAACAAAACAAAACAAAACAAAACAAAACAGCAGCAACAACAAAGCATCAGCCAAAGCCAAAACAAAACAAAACAAAACAAAACAACAAAACAGAACTCTCCAAAGCACCTGAGGGCAGGACAAGAAGCAATGGGTGGAAACTAATCAAAGAGAGAAGCAATCTAGAACTAAGGAGAAATTTCCTGACAGTTACAACGATAAACCTGTGGAACAACTTGCCTCTAGAAATTGTAAATGCTCCAACACTGGAAGTTTTTAAGAAGAGATTGGATAACCATCTGAAGTGGTATAGGGTTTGTGCCTGAGCAGGGGGTTGGACTAGAAGGCCTCCAAGGTCCCTTCCAACTCTGTTATTCTGTTCTGTTCTGTTCTGTTCTGTTCTGTTTGTTCTGTTAAAAGCAAAGCAAAGCAAAGCAAAGCAAAGCAAAGCAAAGCAAAGCAAAGCAAAGCAAAGCAAAGCAAAGCAAAGCAAAGCAAAGCAACATAGAACGAGAGCCTTGAGCATGGATGGAGAAGCTTGTGATCTGAGTAAATCAGATTACAAGCCTGAGTAAAGGTCTGGGATCTGTTTGCCAGCTCTGTGTTTTCTCCCTTCCATTCATCACTGGAAGGCTAGAAAGGCTGAAGGGTGAAAAAAATAAAATAAAATTAGACTCATTGAAGTCTGCCAAATATTAAACCAAATATTTTGGCGTAATCTCTATGCCTTTTAACTAAAAAAGCAAACTTGAACTACAGGAGAAATCACCCAGGAGTTTTATATGATATTTAAAATGAATTGTTAGACGTTTCTGTAGAAGTACACAGGGAAAGAAAATCGATGTGATCACAATTTATTCAGTAACCCAACTTCCTTCTCTTAGATTGACTTCCAAATAAGTATGCTTGTAAGCACAGAATCCATGTTTGATTTCAGTGATGTGGTGGTCTAGAGGTGGAGCTTTCGCTTCACAATCAGGAGGCTGTGAGTTCGATGCTAGGTAGAGGCAGATATTTCTCTCTCTGGGCACAATGAGAATGTATCTGCTGAACAAAACTCCACATTGGTGACAGGAAGGGCATCTGGCCAGTAAACATTCTCCTAGCTCCATTCAGTTGCCCAGACTCTACCCCCGCAAGGGATTATGGAGTCATTAAAAAAAAGATGATATGATATTTAAAATGAATAAGGAACCTTTTTGTTAGAAGTTTCTGTAGAAGTACACAGGGAAAGAAAATCAATGTAATCATGATTTGATCAGTAACCCAACTCCCTTCTCTTAGATTGACTTCCAAATAAGTATGTTTGTAAGCACAGTATCCATGTTCGATTTCAATGGAATTTAGAAATATTTTCTTACTTTTCTCTCTCCCCCATTTAAACGCAATGATCTGTCCAACAGGGCTTCATTGATACAAAGCCCTTGTTTTCTACAAATTAGAAATATTTTCAAAAAATCCAAATTAAGATATCCAAATTAAGTCATTATTATAGGTCTCTAATTAGTGTTGGGGAAAGGTTTCCTTTGGACTGTTGCATTGGGCACAAAACATCTTTTGGGAATTTCATAACAAAGTTATTTCTGCTTTTCATCACACTGAATTCTTTCTTTCTTTCTTTTTTTTTCATGGAGGAATTGTCCCAGAGAGAAGCGGGTCAACCTGTTCTCCAAAGAAATTGAAGGCAGGACAAAAAGTAATGGATGGGAGCTTAACAAAGAGAGATCCAATCTAGAACTAAGGAGAACTGTCTGGTTTGATTCTGCAACCCAACAAGACAGACACAGACTTCAGAGAATTAGAACTGCAGAACTGCAGAAAAAACAATGGCTACCAACCTGCCTTCCATTGAGGACCTGTATACTGCACGAGTCAAAAAGAGGGCTGGGAAAATATTTACAGACCCCTCGCTTCCTGGTCATAAACTGTTTCAACTCCTACCCTCAAAACAACACTATAGAGCAGTGCACACCAGAACAACTAGACACAAGACCAGTTTTTTCCCTGAATGCCATTACTCTGCTAAACAAATAATTCCCACAACACTGTCAAACTATTCACTAAGTCTGCACTACTATTAATATTCTCATCATTTCTATCACCCATCTCCTCCCACTTATGACTGTATGACTGTAACTTTGTTGCTGGTATCCTTACGATTTAAATTGACTGTAATATGATTTGATTGCTTATTTGTACCCTATGACTATCATTAAGTGTTGTACCTTATGATTCTTGATGAATGTATCTTGTCTTTTTATGTACACTGAGAGCCTATGCACCAAAGACAAATTCCTTGTGTTTCCAATCACACTTGGCCAATAAAGAATTCTATTCTATTCTATTCTATTCTATTCTATTCTATTCTATTCTATTCTATTCTATTCTATTCTATTCTATTCTATTCTACTCTACTCTACTCTACTCTACTCTACTCTACTCTACTCTATTCTATTCTAATTCAGTAGAACAGTTTGCCTCCAGCAGTTGTGGGTGCTCCATCACTGGAAGTTTTCAAGAAGTTTTCAGCCATTTGTCTGAAATAGTATTGTGTTTGAGCAGAGGGCTGGACTAGAAGACCTCCAAGGTCCCTTCCAACTCTGTTATTCTGAGGCCTGATTGGTGTGCAACACTCTCTGCATATTTAAACATCTCTTCTGGCTTTGCAACTAGGAAATGTTCAGAACTGGCTGCTTATACACCCTCAGACTGAACTAATCTAGGGAGGAATGACAATCAACTCAGCAAAAGAGGGAGGGAGGAAGGAACCTTTTCTGAATACATTGAAGAGGGTTCCCCTTGCTAAGTAAATTTTACAATATTTAAATCTGCCACTCAGCACCAGTAGTAGACTAACGCCATTATCATAATTTATTAACTACCTCTTTTGTTCTCTGTAGTAATACATTGTGTTTCCATGCTGTGTATTTTTCCCTGTGACCTAATTTGCTTAAAAGGAAACTCTTATGACTCCCTTGTTGTAATAAATGAAATGTTAATGAAGAACTAGAGAGAAATTCCCTCTGCATTAGGTTCTTATTCCCAGGAACATCACCAGAAATGTGTTTCCTGGTTCTGACAATAGCAGCAATATTCTAACGGTGGCAAAGCCTCATCACGCTAAGTGAGTCTGATGGGAGAAAAAAGTTAGAAAAGGCATGTTTGCCAGGAATGGACTGTGGGAAGCTCTCTTCGGCAAGAAGCACTCTGTATGGCTGTGATCCAAATCCTTCCTTCCTTCCTTCCTTCCTTCCTTCCTTCCTTCCTTCCTTCCTTCCTCCTTTCTTCCTTCTCTCCCTCCCTTCTCCCTCCCTCCCTTCCTATCTTCTCTCCCTCCTTTCTTCCTTCCCTCCCTCCCTTCTTCCTCCCTCCCTCCCTTCCTTCTTTCTCTCCCTTTCTCTCTCTCTCCTTCCTTCCCTCCCTCCTTTCTTCTTTCCATCCATCCTTCCTTCCATCCATCCCTCCCTCCTTCCCTCCCTTCCCTCCCTCCCTCCTTCCTTCCTTCCTTCCCTCCCTTCCTCCCTTCTTCCTCTCTCCTCCCTCCCTCCCTTCCCTCCCTCCTTCCCTCCTTTCTTCCTTCCATTCATCCCTCTTTCCCTCCCTTCCCATCCTCCTTTCTTTCTCCCTTCCTTCTTTCCCTCCCTTCCTCCCTTTCTCCTTCCTCCTTCCCTTCCCTCCCTCCTCCCTTTCTTTCTCCCTTCCTTCTTTCCCTCGCTTCCTCCCCCTCTCCTTCCTTCCCGCCTTCCTTCTTTCCCTGCTTTCTTCCTTCCATCCCTCCCTCTCTCCTTCCCTCCCTCCCTTCTTTCCTTCTTTCTTTATTTCTTCCCTCCCTCCTTCTTTCCTTCCCTCCCTTCTTCCCTTCTTCCTCTCTCCTCCTTCCCTCTCTTCCCTCCCTCCTTCCTTCCATTCATCCCTCCTTCCCTCCCTCCTTCCTTCCTTCTTTCCCTACCTTCCACCCTCTTTCCTTTCTCCCTCCCTCTCTCCCTCCCTTCCTTCCATGAGTGGGAAGCAAAAAAGCAACCCCACTTTCTGAAAGGAAATGATTGTGGCTTGGAGTCCCTTGGAGTAATTTCTCCTGCTGATTCTCTGAAAGATTTGTTCCTCTAAGTAACTTTGACTTTGGATCCCTAGGAAATAGGAAAGTTTGCTCAGATCTCCATACTAAATATGCTTTGGAACTGGTTAGGCCCGGTGGAAAGGCAGAATGAAGCTAGATCAGCCACTAACACAGAAAAAAATAGGGGGCTGAAAAAATAGGAATTTGAGGGAAGGTGGAAGATTTTTCGTTTGCTTACTTCACTTCTACAGCCACCCATCTCAACCAAGGGACTTTGGATGGCATACGCTACTAAAACTATAAAGTAGTTAAAACAGTAAAAATTAAACAAGAAAAACTTCTGAAAAAAATAAGTTCACCCTGCAGCTGAGATAGTTAACCATCTAACAGTAAAGCCAAGACATGGGGCTCTGAATACCTTCTGAGCCACAAGCTCAGATATCTAACCAAGTTATCCATGCCTTACAAAAGGTCAACAAGGTTGGGGCCATTCCGATGTCTGATGGGAAAAGATTCCACAATACAGTGTGTGCTGTTTCAGATAGTGAGTTATAGTGAATTACTGTAGTTACCTTAAAGATTAAGAACTGTCTCCTTAAGAGATTGCATTGTGGGAGATGTAGAGAGAGATTGCGTTATGGGAAATGTAGTCCATGACATATGACCATATCTGTGTGTCTGATTGGCCAGTGAGGCTCTCTGCCTGGGTGCAGAACAAAGACCTGGCCATTTTGAACTACCACAGAAGAGAGAAGCATGCTTTCTGAACAGGGGGAGAGAACTACCATCATTTTACTCTAGGAAATGGGACAGATTATGAAATAAGGATGAATCTCACCATGACTCATCATGACTCATCACGATTGTAAGTCTACATTTGAGGATACCCTAATAAACGATCTGTATGAAAACCTGTTTGCTAGAGTTTATCTGCCTGTTCCCAGTGGAGCCAGATGCCTGGGGAACAGAACACAGTGGCTTCTACAGAAAAGGCCTGTCTTCTACTTCCCACAAGTTGACATTCTTTGGCTGATGGGATTTGCAAACATACCCAATCTTCTGGATCAAATTGGATGGGTAGAAATTCTTAGAAAATGAAGATATTCCCTCAGGTAACCCAATCCCAAGCCATGTGGGGTTTTACTCAACATGAGCAGAAGCAGAAAGAAGGAAGGACTCTAAAGCACATTGCCACCAAAAGATTGTGTTATGACCTAGGCTCCCTTAACAAGCAGGAGGCAGGAATTACTGGCAAAACCCCTTTTATTTACACGACTGTGAATTACGTTCATTCACAGTCAGCAAGGTTTGTCCAAACAGTTTTTCAAAGGAACATTTCTCAACACACCTTATCTCGTTTGGCAAGCTGCCATGTAAATTGTTTCCGACCGCGATACAAAGCAAAACCTTGCACAGAGTCTCTCAGAGTCACGGAATGAATGAATTGTTTCCTGCAAAAGCTCACTCCCTGTTTGCTCCTCTTTTGTTTCCTATGGGCGGGCCAATTAACTCCAAGGTGTGGCCTTATTCCAGAGTTGACCCTGCTTTCTTAGTTGTTCTTGTCTTCTGGCAGCTCTGCGCATGCGCGCACTGGGAATGAGCTGTTCTTCTGCCTCGCTGCTGTTTAGCGCCCTCTCTGCCTCCAACACAGAGCCCTCATCCGAGCTTTCCCCAGTCCCCAGGACTGGCCCAAGTTCCTCCCCAACCTCCTCACTGTCCGACTCTGCTGCCTGCTCTGCAGGCTGCTGGCAGGCCACAACAGATTGTACCTCCATGTAAAGAGTTTAACATTTCATCGGTGGATAGTTAAGAGTTGATTGTCTCCTATCAGGGCTTCACAAAAAGCCCTTTTATTCTTTGGAAGTCTCCTGTAGGCAAATGTTTTGAATATAAGCAAGAAGTGTGTTTCCCATATTCTTTTTCCTTTTTTTAAGGTGAAATTGGAAGATCAACGAACACGTCCTGAAAGCAGAGGTAGCACAAGCGAGTCAATCAATTGAAGTTAATGAGACTGAATAAGTAGAGGAGGGTCAAATTGAGGTGTTACTCTTCACTGAGTTGTTAAATTGAGGTGTTATTTTTCATTATGAATGAGAAGAAGTCCCATTATGTCAACCTCATTTACCTGATTTCATAACCCTCCAGTGCATCCAAACTTTTGATTAGCCAAATGTTCTTTGTTGGAGGAGACTTTTGCAATCGAGCACGGGCCGCGATTCCCTTCGCCTTCTGAAAAGCTGTCCTAAAGCAGAAGCTTGTTCTGCCCTGGCTCCAGATTTCTGAGGATATTGACACACACCAATGGTCCTTATCAAATTTATTAAGTAGCAAGAATAAACAAGACCGGCAAAGGTTGGCAACCAGCCCAGAAAACAAGATATGATAAACCAAAATACTCTGATAATAATACGAGTTGTTTCCAGCAAGAAAGCACTAGTTGCATGAGACTTAAATAGGCTAAGGGAGTGGCCAATTATCCTCAAGCCCTACTCTCGAGTAGACCTCCTCCTCCTGAGTAGCCACTCCTGCCTTTTGGCAGCCCTGCATGCTCGAGCATTGAGGAGAGGCTCCTCCACTTCGCTCTCTCCACTTGAAGGAGCCTCTGGAGGTTCTGAAGGCCCTGACTGAGTCTCTGGCACCACATCCTCTTCAGCCTCCTTGCTGTCCAATGTGAGCGCCAGCTGCGCCGGCTGCTGGTGCAACCCCACACCAGCCTCCTCATCGTCAGGATCAGCCACGATCCACGCAGGCCACTGGCGGGCCACAACAAAGCTTTGGGAAAGTTGGCAGAGAACTTCTACAAACTGTAAATGACGAGCCATAAAATTGCCATCCATGTTTCTTCTTTATGTATCAAGGATTTCAATGGATTCTTTTAAATGGTAAGAAACATCAACTGAAAAAGAAGATCATGGGAAATAAGACAAAGTTTCCTATTAAAAAGGATGACAAAGAGTCATACGGTCTTGTTTAACAGATTAACAGAGTTGGAAGGGACCTTGTAGATCATCTAGTCCATCTCTTCACCCAAGCAGGAGACCCTACACCATTTCTGACAAATGGCTGTCCAATCTCTTCTTGAAATTTTCCAGTGATGAAGCTCCCACAACTTCCGAAGGCCACTTCTGTTCCACTGGTTGATTGTTCTCACTGTCAGAAAATTTCTCCTTACTTCCAGGTTGAATCTCTCCTTGTTCAGTTTCCATCCATTATTCCTTCTCTGACCTTCAGGTGCTTTGGAAAATAGCTTGACCCCCTCCCCTCTGTGACAGCCCCTCAAATATTGGAACACTGCTATCATGTCTCCCCTGGTCCTTACAGTACTGGTCCTTACAGTACGGCCTTAATAACAGGGAAAGCACTAATTCTCATAAATGAGAATCTTCTATATCAGAAGCAGGGAACTGGCTAAAAAAAATGTATATTGTAATAAATTCAATTGAAGTATTTGTAAAACTTCATAAAATTCTTGTTTTTTTGTTAGAGACTTATATCCCTCTGGAATTGCAGTCGCATTAATTTTGTGCATCAGATACTTGGAATCCATCTGGATGGTTAGCTCAAACAGGGAGCATGTTTATTTAATTCTAACAAAACCACAGTCAAGGCTAGGAACAATACATGCACTTACCATGAACAAGTCCTATTGGATTGCATGGGGTTACGTCTTAGTAGACCAACAGCAGTGTTTATCCGATTGCTTGATACTTACAGAAGTTCAATGCAGAAAGCTACTAAAGTGAAACAAAGAAAGGGGAATATTTTCATGTTATATTCCCATCCCATTAACATTCACATTACCTTAAATGAATTCCTGTCCTTAGATTAATTAAATATTTGCATATCCAAAGCTTACTACTATGAATGTTATTTGTGTTGAATAATATCATGTGAATAGCAACAATAACCAAATCTCTTCTTTCATATATAGCATACCCTTTTGAATCTTTCAAACTAAGTTTAAAATAACTATTTAATACTAATAGTTGTTAGCAGCGATGAAATCCAGCAGGTTCTGACAGGTTCTGGAGAACTGGTAGCGGAAATTTTGAGTAGTTAGGAGAACCGGCAAATACCACCTCTGGCTGGCCCCAGAGTGGAATGGGAATAGAGATTTTGCAATATCCTTCCCCCAGAAGTGGGGAGGGAATGGAGATTTTGCAGTATCCTTCCCCTGCCACGCCCACCAAACCACGCCCACCAAGCCACACCAAGCCCACCAAGCCACGCCCACAGAACCGGTAGCAAACAAATTTGAATTTCACCACTGGTTGTTAGTATTTGTTTAATATCGGTCTCCCCATGAATTCCTGACTTGGGTGTTATTTGAAGATTCATTTCTTCATTCAGTCCTTTAGTAAGCTAACCTGAATTTTGTGCTCTGGGTTTTCCTTGATTTAAAGAAAGGCCATGACATTGTTAAAGGAAAGCTATTGTGATAACTTTTCAGAAAGCTTTCTTGAGAGACTAATTTAACCTTGATATTTAGGTTCAGCTGGAGGCAAAAAAAAAAAAGAAGCTTCCCCTATTAAAGCTTTAATTCTAATGAATAATATGTTGCAATCTCTCTGATAACACAATATAAAAGCTACAGCCAGTGTGGCACGATCAGGTTGGTTTTGCATGAAAACTGCAAAATGCCCTTTCTGTGTCTAGTTTATACCTCATTAAGCACACGGGATCTGGTCTGTTGGCCAAGCTGTTGGGCAGCCTTTGACACAAGTTGACCTCTCACCCAAGCCTGTCCATCACTTCCACTCTGCCATGAAGCCAGACATGATGAATGCCAATATAAGTATGCTATCCCACTTTTAAAAAAAAACAATGGGGTGGGGATAAGAATGTTTTTTCCTAGCAAACAGACGAATCTTTTCACAATTATATCAGAGAGAGAGAGGGAGAGGGAGGGAGGGAGAGAGGGGGGGAGGGAGGGAGGGAGGGAGGGAGGGAGGGAGGGAGGGAGGGAGAGAGAGAGAGAGAGAGAGAGAGAGAGAGAGAGAGAGAGAGAGAGAGAAGAAAGTGGCAAATTTTAAAGGAAGGAGTCACAAAAATCAATATAGAATTTGATGATAGTTGCATCACACTATGTTAGGAGCACTTCCGGGATGAAAATATTAACCGGTGACATCACTGTTACCTGTGGGACACCCTGTTGGTGTTGTGTTCCACCAGTGGCCACCAGCAGATTCGGACAGTGAGGAGGTTGAGGAGGAACGTGGGTCAGTTCCTGGAGTCTGGGGAAGGCTCAGATGAGGGCTCTGCGTCAGAGGCAGAGAGGGGGCCAGGGCCATCTGGTAGTTATGTGCTGCCTCTGGAGCCTCTGGAAACTGACATGAGTGAGGCAGAAGAACAGGGAGAGCCTGTTCCAAGTGTGCGCATGCGCAGAGCTGCCAGAAGGCAAGAACAGTTAAGACAAAAGGGGCAACTCGGGAGTAAGGCTTGGAGATGATTGGCCCCTCCCATAAGACATAAGAGAGGAGCAAATGGATGTGAGCCTTTGCAGGAAGCAATTTGTTCATTCTGGTCGGTTCAAACTCTGAGGAGCTCCATTTGACACTGTACTCCGTTTGGCCTTGCAAAACTAATTGGCAATTAGGTCTCTGGCAGCACTTCAAGGGAGATAAAGGTGGGTGCTTATCAGCATTACCTTGAAAGACTGTGGCAGACATCTGTCGGACTCTTCACAGACTGTTTGCGAATTATTATGGGCTGTGAATAACCATAATTCACAGCCGTTTCAATAAAAGAGGGTTTTTTGGGGGCTAAACATGTGATTTAAGCTTTCTCAGGGAGCCTAGGTCAGAACAGTTCGGGCTCCTTTCACACCTTCTGCAGGAATTGGAATGAAGGATGGGAGCTCACCCCACCCCTTGGCAGCACTCGGGTGTTGTGGCCCATCGGCTGCCGGCCCCTCCAGCAGCCATATCAGATGAAGAGGAGGTATGGGAGTCAGAGTCAGCATCAAGGCAACCTGAGAGCTCTGAGGGGGGAAAGGGAATGGAGCTGGCAGAGAGAGAGAAAGAGGCAGAGCCTGGGTCATCCATCAGCCCTCAGATGGAGAGTCAACAACCCCCAGATCTGGAGGTGGCTGATGAGGAAGAGAAGGAACAGCTGGTTCCAGTACCTGACGTGCAAATGCTCAGAAGGCAGAGGAGAGGAGAGCAATGGAAATCTGTTGGCTGGTCCTTGGGAAGAAAGAGCCACTACTGCTGGTGAAGCCTCATCCTAGCTCTGGGGATAAAAGACAGGAGGCAGAGATGAATAGATGTGGCAGACAACTATTCATCTTCCAGCCAGACGGCCTTGTTATCCTGCGCTGAGAGAGAGAAACTTTTTGCTAGGGCTGCCAGCTCTCCTAATAAAGGAATCTTTTGAGTTCACTTCAGAGGGTTTGTTGTGTTTGGGGAGATGGGTCAGAACATCGGGTCTTGAACAAGGACTTGCTACTTGTCAACCTGGTGTCCTAACCACATAAGCCACTGTACTCCTTTTGGGGATAGTAAAAAAAAAAAAAAAAAGATGTCATGTCCATGATCAAAATTGAATAAATAAATAAGATTATGATGTTGTTTTTTCTCTTCTTTTATTCTTTCTTTCGTCTTTTCTATTCATTTAATTCAGAGGTCTTCAAACTTGGCAGCTTTAAGACTTGTGGAATTCAACTCTGGCTGGAGAATTCTGGGAGTTGAAGTCCACAAGTCTTAAAGCTGCCAAGTTTGAAGACCTCTGATTTAATTCATGAATAAAGGCATTCTTCTCTTCACCCTCCCTTTTTTTTTTAAAAAAAAAAAAAGTGTTATGAAATTCTTAAGAGACTGATGCGAGATAAGTAACCCTCATGATGTCCTTGTGTGTTTCCCTGATTGTCTCTGCAGGGAAAAACGGTGTAATAAACTCTTCAAAACTCATTCCTGACTCAACATGTACAGGCAGTTTTTCTCTGTTTAAAGATGGAAGATTAGAACTCTATTGAATTTTCATCTGGCAACATTTTTCATGTGGAACTGTAGCTTTAATGACTATGATTATCTCATATTATCTTTGTAAACTGCCGAGCCTTCAGCAGAAGTCTGCCTAATGCAAAATAAATAAACAATAAACAAACAAACAAATAAACATTGGTTGGTATTTGGAACATTTGACACATTGCATTTTTGTTCTCTCATATTTGCCCTAGTCATATTTACCAAAAATCGTCATCTAATTAACTAGAAACTATTAAAATCTAATGATATGGTCAGATGTTAGGTTGTTCATTTTTTTTTCCATATTTGTTTTTAACTTTGGCCAATCCAAAAGATTTTTTTTTTACTAAACCTAGCAAGTTACAAACAAAGAAATCAAGTGGGACTAACTCAGATGTAACTGAAACAGATTGCAAAAGCTAAACATGCCTCCCACACGAGAGCCAAGAGCCTTGGTAGTACAGGGGTTTAAGGCACCCTGTTATTAAGCTGGTTATTAAGAACAGCTGCCTGCAATTACTGCAGGGTTCGAATCTCCCCAAGGCTCAAGGTTGACTCAGCCTTCCATCCTTTCTAAGGTAGGTGAAATGAGGACCCAGTTGTGGGGGCAATAAGCTGACTTTGTATAAATATACAAAAGGATGAAGGCTATTGCTGAGCACATTGTAAGCCACCCTGAGTCTTCGGAGAAGGGCGGCATATAAATCAAATTAAAAAAAAAACACCATATTTATTGTATATGTTTTATTTGCAGTTTTTCTTTAACAACCAACATTTTTTGTGGACAGTGTAATGACTTGGTTAACATATTTTTCACACAGTGCTCACGGTAATAATACAATTACATATACAGAATAATAATAATAACTTTATTGTCATTGTATGTGTATACACAGTCTACACATACACTGAAATTCACTTAACACCCAAAGATCAGGTCCAACATATGTAACAATCCCCAAACACACTCCCACCCAAACATCTACACAACAGACCAAGTAATACTGTCCAACAGCTCAGCGATGGTGGCCCTTTAGTTCATTGTTGAATGCAATTATAGCTCTGGGATAGAAACTATTCAGAAAACATCCAAGTTTTAATTGTTCAGAATTTTTGTCTTCCAAATTCTAACCTTAATGTGCTCATTATAATTATAATGTATTCTTTTATGTATCAATCTATATTATACTATTTTCCCAATTTATGCTTACTTCTTTATTTTTCCTGTTTGTTGGGGTTTGTCTATATTCACCTCATTATCTTTAAACAATACTATTCTCTCTTTATGATTTTTTATCACTTTCTCCAAAAGTATATAGAAACATCAATAACATTTCTTTATACAATATACTTATTAACCCCTGTTAAGTCACTAATATTTTAATATTATAAATATCACTCAGTGTTCCATCACATTTTCAATATCTCAATTTTCTATAAACACCAATAAAACCAGTTGTCAATAAGATTTAATCAGTCCCAAAATTATATCTCTAAGTCCCCCTAATTTATAGTCCTTGAAGACTATATTTTCCAATATATTTTTTTGCATCCTGTTAATCATAATAATACCTAGACTAGTCCTAGTCTTCCACCTCCTAATCTTAAAATGTTCAATTTTAAATTGAAATTTCTCCTTATTTCTAGGTTGAATCTCTCCTTGATCAGTTTCCATCCATTATTCCTTCTCTGGCCTTCAGGTGCATTGGAAAATAGCTTGACCCCCTCCTCTCTGTGATAGCCCCTCAAATATTGGAAAATTGCTATCATGTCTCCCCTTGTCTTTCTCTTCACTAGACTAGCTGTGCCCAGTTCCTGCAACCATTCATCATATGTTTCATCCTCCAGTCCTCCAATCATCTTGGTTGCTCTCCTCTGCACTCTTTCCAGAGTCTCAACATCTTTTTTATAGTGTGGTGACCAAAACTGGAGGCAGTATTTTAGGTGTGGTCTTACTAAAGCTTTAGAGAGTGGTAATAATACGACATCTGATCTTGATTGAATCCTTTTGTTAATGCAACTTAGAATTGCATTGGCTTTTTTGGCTGCCACTGCACACTGTTGATTCAGATTTAATTGGTTGTCTACTAAGACTCCAAGATCCTTCTCATGGTTACTGCTATTAAGCATGTTTTCTCCCAATCTATATGTGTACTTTTGGTTTTTAAAAATCACGTAATAACGTAAATATTTACAATCTTGTGGGGCCCAGGGGTGAAATCCAGCGGGTTCTGACAGGTTCTGGAGAACCGGTAGCAGAAATTTTGAGTAGTTCAGAGAACCGGCAAATACCATCTCTGGCTGGTCCCAGCCAGTGGGGTGGGAATGGAGATTTTGCAGTATTCTTCCCCTGGAGTGGGATGGGAATGGAGATTTTGCATTATCCTTCTCCTGCCACACCCACCAAGCCATGCCCACCAAGCCACATCATGCCCACCAAGGCATGCCCATAGAACAGGTAGTAAAAAAATTTGAATTTCACCACTGGTGGGGCCACATTACTAGCTGTAGGTAGTAGGACATGCCTGGCCTAAACAATTTCCCCAAGTTGTCTTCGTTTATTTGGTATATTGTATTCCCTCAAGATACCTATCACTCCATGCAGCAGGAAGTTTCAAAATAATCTTGATATAATCAGTCTAAGCATTTTTGGAATAAACTATTTATGAATGCTCAGGATGAGCAGATGGAAAGTAGGTATGTATCTTGGCAGATCTTTTACTAAACAGCATCAGGTTCCAAAAGAGACCGTAGGCCCCTTGGAGTTAAGTTTGTTGCTTGCCAGATAACTTCTAAAAAGTAGTTTGTTATTCTTTCTCTAGCACATGATTTAGCTTTATATTTTTGGCACCCATAGCTGAACATGATACAAGATATAGTACAAATAGGACCATCTCTTATATAAAATAAAACACAATATCCAATTGAAATCAAATTATTCCTCAGCACAGGAATTTAGCCAGAAATTTGGTTCCATGTGTAAAATTTAACAGGCGTAATAAAGATGAAGCAGGAAATCAATCTATGGCAGAAACAAGATTGGCTTGAAAAGTTTTGCTTTCTTTTTTTTCCTTTCCTTTCCTTTCCTTTCCTTTCCTTTCCTTTCCTTTCCTTTCCTTTCCTTTCCTTTCCTTTCCTTTCCTTTCCTTTCCTTTCCTTTCCTTTCCTTTCCTTCCCTTCCCTTCCCTTCCCTTCCCTTCCCTTCCCTTCCTTTCCCCTCCCCATTTCCCCATTCCCTTCCCCCTTCCCCTTCCCCTCCCTGTCCTCCTCTCCTCTCCTTTAATCTCCTGCTTTTTTATGTATTTTGTTTCCAAGTTCTTAGTTTTATTTTGCATTTTCAATAACACACATCCATATCAGTTCAAAAGGAATTCGTGTAACATTTTCTGGATTGTGTTTTTAAGTTACAACTTTAAAATGGAATGTGTTATTACTTCCAGCATCTCATTAAAACAGAATGGAAATATTCCGTGATGTTGCCCCCCCTACCTCATGTCTGTGGTCATCCATCTCGAACCCAAAGCATGTAGAAAGACATAGGTAGAAATATATTAAATCTGACAAATGACCTCCCATGTGCAAAGGAGGAAATAAAGATTCATTCTCAGTGTTTGTGAGATCATTTTGATGAAGGAAAGGCTAATTGAGGATGGCATATATTCTAAATCTAATTCAAATCAGCGTTTTTACATGAAGACTTATCACATTTTCAATGGTAGACTCCACCATAAAACAGCTTAGCAAAGACATCCTAAATTTGATTCTGCAAATTTTTTAAAATGCTTCATCAGAAGTGACATTTTCCCCTGGTAATGTGTTTCCAATCTTGATATTAGCACAAAATAGATACCAGTAGAATGAAGGGTTATTTCCTTCCTTCCTTCCTTCCTTCCTTCCTTCCTTCCTTCCTTCCTTCCTTCCTTCCTTCCTCCTTCCTTCCTCTCTCCCTCCCTCCTCCCTCCCTCCCTCCTCCCTTCCATCATCCATCCATCCTTTCCTCCATGCCTCCCTCCCTCCCTCCTCCCTCCCTCCCTCCCTCTTCCTTTCTGCCTCCATTCTTCCCTCCCTCCCTCCTTCATTTCTTCCTTGAAAACTAATTGCAACTAATATGTGATTATGCTTCGAATACATGCAGGATGAATGCAAACCCAGATATTTCACAACAAACAGACATGTTGGTGCCTTAGTTTTTGTGCCAACAATAAAATATACTTATCCTATGAGAAACAAATATCTTATTTCTTTAAAAAAAAATATTAAGAACCTTCCAATCGCTCCAACTTAAATACAACCATCACATTATCTTCTTCCCCAGACTTTTATTCTATTGCTTTTAAGGGATTTAATTGGTCAATTGTATTTTATTACCTTTTTTATACACCATAAACCATTGCAACTGGGCAGCCTGCAAAGCAAACAAACAGTCTTATTAACCCAGAAGATGGCAGCAAAAATAATCAAAGTGCTTGAACAAAATTCTTGTGAGATAAATCTAGAATGTTTGGGACCCATTAAGTTAGAAAAAAGGCAATAGGGGACAAGACAGGATTGAACTATATAAAGAAAAAAAATGTTTTCCTCTTAAAACATTAGGACCAGGAGTCATCCAATTAAATTGATTGGAAGGAAATTTAGAATCAAACCCTTCTTCTCACAGTGCATAATAAGCTATATTATCAGAATAGCAATAGCACTTAGACTTATATACTACTCCATAGTGCTTTATAGCACTCTCTGAGCGCAGTGGTGGATTGCTCCCGGTTCGGTCCAGTTCTATAGAACCAGTAGTAAAACTGGTGGGAGGCTCCGCCTGCCCGCCACAACATCATCATGGGTGATCTGTGCATGCGCAGAAGCGCACACGCTCCTACTGCTAACCGGTAGTAAAGTAAGTGGAACTTACTTTACTACCCCTGTCTGAGCAGCTTACAAATGTCAGCATATTGGCCCCCAACAATCTGGATCCTCATTTTACCAATCTCAGAAGGACAGAAGGCTGAATCAACCATGAGCCCATCAGGATCGAACTCCAGGCTGTGGGCAGAGTTAGCCTGCAATATTGCCTTCTAACCACTGCGCCCATAAGAAGGGCCCATAAGAAGATGAGATGACAGACTTTGAATTTAAGAGCTGGTTGGATATATTCATAGAGGGGAAGTTTATCACAGGATACAGTGCTTTCCCCCTCCCTTCACTCTGAAAATGCTTTATTATTTAATAATCCCACTATTTATTTAATAGCGGATGCAGTGGCTCAGTGGCTAAGACACTGAGCTTGTCGATTGAAAGGTTGGTAGTTCAGAGGTTCGAATCCCCACGTAACGGGGTGAGCTCTTGTTACTTGTCCCAGCTTCTGCCAGCCTAGCAGTTCAAAAGCACATTAAAAATGCAAGTAGAAAAATAGGGACCACCTTTGGTGGGAAGGTAACAGCGTTCCATGTGCCTTTGGCATTTAGTCATGCCGGCCATATGACCATGGAGATGTCTTTGGACAGCGCTGGCTCTTCGGCTTTGAAACGGAGATGAGCACCGCCCCCTAGAGTCGGGAATGACTAGCACATATGTGTGAGGGGAACATTTACCTTTACCTTATTTATTTAATAATCCACTATTTATTATTTAATAATCCCACTATTATCCCACTATTTAAAAAAAAACAGGATAAACAGTCCAATGACCCATACTTGGTCATTCAATGATCTTCTCCTCTTAGGAACCCTGATGGTGCAGTGGTTAAAGTGCAGTATTGCTGGCAAACTCTGCCCACAGCCTGGAGTTTGATCCTGATCAGGGCTCAAGGTTGACTCAGCCTTCCACCCTTCTGAAAATGGGGACCCAGATTGTTGGGAACAATATGCAAATAATGTGTCTACCTTGTAAACCACCCAGAGAGTGGCTTATATGGGGTGATATATAAGCCTAAAGCAGGTGTGGGATTTACTTACTTTCTTTACCGGTTCGCAAATGTGAGCACGCGCACACATCCGTACCTACATGCACTTTGCTCGCGCACATGCCTTCTGCACATGCGTCTGGCCTCAAAAACATGCCTAAATAGGACAGCATAGACCCAGGGCAGGTGGGCAGGCCCACCTGTGATTTCTGCTACTAGTTCGCCTGAACTGGTCTGAACCAGCTGAATACCACCTCTGGCCTAAAGGCTACGCTAATGCTATTCTTAGATCTGAAGCCTCTTACAGCAACAACTGACCTCCCTTTTCCCAGGTCACTTGAAAGTAGATTGGCTTTAGGTCTATGAGGACAATTTGGTCTTCTCTCCATTTGATAGGCCTGGGACATCTTTGGTTTTTGTGTCCCGCAGATGATCCGAATTGAAAGATGACATTCAAGTCTCCTCCCAAAAGTCTCAAAACCAATACGCCCTGCCCCAAAACAGTTGTAAAAGTGAGAAGATACTCCTTGACTAAGTCTGGAAAAAAAAATGGTGAGCTGCTAATTGACAGTGCTCTCTATGAGACATCTTAGGGGATTGGATACTTAAATCTTAATTACCAAAAACAATCCTAATCAGGTATTAAAACTCTACAGGGAAATTGAAAAACTCAGAGAAGCGAGTCTCAAATGTGGACGTTTGCTCTGTGCAAATTTAATTGATTCATATTATACAAATAAAGCAGATAAATTGGAAAATCTGTATATGTGCTTACTGGATTATTTATTTGTGGCGCAGTTGCCAAAAAGGAAGTTGGAGCAGTAATCCCGATCAAGGCAATTACAATCCAGTGATGAACTATTCAGAATGTTAGTATTGAAAAAAAGAGAACAGAGAGGAAGGGAAAGAGGAAAGAGAAAGATAAGGAAAAAAGGAGAATGAGAAAGAAATGAAAAGAGAAAAAAAGAGAAAGAAATGATGAACTGTTTAGAATGTTAGTATTTTAAAAAAAGAGGGAAAGAGAACAAGAAAGATAAGGAAAAAGAAAGGGAGGAAGGAAGGAAAGAAGGAAGGAGGAAGGAAGGAAGGAAGGAGGAAGGAGGAAGGAAGGAAGGAAGGAAGGAAGGAAGGAAGGAAGGAAGGAAGGAAGATAGATAGATAGATAGATAGATGGATAGATAGATAGATAGATAGATCAATTTTTCAAAAAATCAAAAATATGTTTTTTCTCTTAACAGCTACAGAGGAAGAAAACTATGGAACCTCAACTTACTTGGAATTGAAAGTGAGAGAGAAGGAGGAGGAAAAACAACAAGAATAAGCCAAGACACTGATGTCAGTCACAGGTTAGAAAGCGAAGCAAAACTGTCAGGATCTAACTTTTGTGGCAGCTATCCACCAGGCGAAGTCAGTTTGGAGGAAATAATTCCCTCATTAAACAGGGAGCCATTTTAGTCTTTCAGAAACGATGAAACAATCCCCTCACAGATGACTAGGAGTCTAAGCAACAGTGACGGTTTTGTCTTTGATAACTGTTAACCATTGTGCTTTGCTATCTTTGAAGGAGCTAGAGTTTAAAATAGCAGGTGGAGCCTCTGGTCTTGGTATCTCTGAGTCCTGCAGAAGATGGCTTAGGACCTGGTTACTTACGGGACTGCCTGCTACCACCAATAGCCTCCCACCGACCAGTACGCTCCCACAGAGAGGGGCTCCTCCAGGTGCCGTCGGCCAAACAATGTTGGCTGTCGGCCCCTAGGGGGAGAGCCTTCTCTGTGGGGGCACCGACGATCTGGAATGAGCTCCCCCCAGAGATACGGAGGATTCCGGATCTGCGCACCTTCCGCCGCGAGCTGAAGACTCTTTTATTAAGCTGGCCTCGCCTAAATCTTCTCCCTTTTAAGTGTAAATTTTACATTTTTAATGTATTTTAAAATATGGGTATTTTAAATTACGGGTATTAATTCTGCCAAATTTATTTAATTCATCTTATTCGATTTTAAATTTTGTATATGTATGTGTTTTATTTTATGGCTGTTCACCGCCCAGAGTCCTTTGGGAGTAGGGTGGTATAGAAATTCTATCTATCTATCTATCTATCTATCTATCTATCTATCTATCTATCTATCCTGGCTGTTGGGAGGAAAGGAGCAACCAAAGGTTTGGATCAGGTGGGGAGTGGGGTAGGGGAAATCTACCTGACTGTAAAATCCTGTAAAGTCCTGCTAGTGCCAATAGGTGAGAATATTAAGGAAGATTAGGGCTGGTATGGTTGGAGGTAGTAGAGAAATACAGCAGAAGATGATAAAATAAGATGGATGGACTGGATCAGACGTACAAGAAAATGTGATTTTTTAATGTAGTCATTAAGGCCTGGGCCAGTCTATTCTACATAACAAAGATCTGCCTCCTTCAGGCAGAGCCATAGTAGGAATTGCCAAAGTTCCAACAAAGATAGGATTAGCTCTCTACACAATATCAGCAGAAACTCACCACATGTGACCTGGGAAGCACATGTGACTATCGGCTAGCTAAGACCCCCCACCCCCTGGGAGTCTGACAACCAATCAGGATACTCTTTCGGGGCCCCAAGAAATGCAGAGCCAGAGAGAGCATAAAAACCCGAGGATTTACTGTATCTGCCCCTTTTCTGTTCAGGAACTCAAGCCATGTGATCCTGTCCACCATTAAACCGTCTTTCCAAGCAGCCTCCATGTTTCCAGTGTCTGTTTCCCCACTTGGAGCAGAACCTAGAAGGAGATTTCTTCCAACAAGGTCATGGTTGTCCCAAAGGTGCTTTTTCAGGAGGCAACTGGACTTTCTTGTCCAGTTGGGACCTGGATGACTGAGAATCTCTACAGACATTTAGCCATACAATTTGGAATGAACACCCTTTGAATGGTGTGGGAGTAGGAATGGATTTCCAGAGAAAAAAATTGCAGACTACAGGAACCAGCAGCACTACTCAGATGGCCCTGAGGACACAGATAAACTTCGAAGTGCTTCAACAACCCTCTAAAAGGAAGCAAATGACCAGCTGTCTGCAAGGAATATAAATCCTTCCATTCCTCACTATCCTGTCAGAGCTGAAGAAGCTTCTTGAATGAGAAGCGAAACATCTTCAAAAGAAAAAACAAGAAAGTCCAGTTGCCTCCTGACGTACCACCTTTGGGACAACATGCGGAATTCCGTGCTGAATCCATCTTAAACCAGCATACATTTTAAGCCACCATTTGGTTTATCCTAATGCCTAAGCAAATGAGTCTTTTGGAGGACTCCAGAAGAAAGCACTGAGAAGACTGTATGTCCAAAGATTTCAACTAGAGACCCTGAAAAAAAGCAGTAAAATATCAATCGAGTCTAAATACTGGGAGACTCCTAGGATTTCAACTTTGGGCATACACTTATTTTAGGACTTTGAGAACTATATGTTGAAGTGGAGTAACTATTTTACCTCAGCTCTGTGCATGATTCTACCACCGTCTATCTAACAAGGATTTAATAATCTAAAGATCCTAGATTTAGTCATGCTGAGATGAAGAAGGATAGCTACAGAGCTGTAGGAAGTTAGCACCCACCCCTCTCCTAGGAAAATGAGATATTGTAGGAAATATTAAAAGGGCAGAATTTTTCCTCTAAAAGGGACTCAGAAACTCAACCCCCCACCTTTGTCAATGGGCCATTAAAGCCTGGGCCAGTCTATTCTACATAACAAAGATCTACCTCCTGCCGGCAGAGCCATAGTAGGAATTGCCCTCACCCAAGATCCAACAAAGATAGGATTAGCCCTCTACCAGAGGTGGGTTTCAGCAGGTTTTGACCAGTTCTGGAGAACTGGTAGCAGAACTTTTGAGTAGTTCGGAGAACTGGTAGTAAAAATTCTAACTGGCCCCACCCGCATCTATTCTCTGCCTCCCAAGTCTCAGCTGATCCGGAGGAAATGGGGATTTTGCAGTAACCTTCCCCTGGAGTGGGGTGGGAATGGAGATTTTACAGTATCCTTCCCCTGCTACACCCACCAAGCCATGCCACACCCACCAAGCCACGCCCACAGAACCAGTAGTAAATTTTTTTGAAACCCACCACTGCCCTCTACCCATCTAGCAATAGAACTCACCACATGGCATCACCCAGCAAGGCTCAACCAAGCTTGGGACTCAGGACAGCCTACAGAGTTGCCTCTGCATGGCCCCATGGGAATCTGACAACCAATCAGAATACAAGCTCAAATTCAAAGCCCAACATAGGGCATAAAAACAAGGCACTCTCAGCATCTCTGCCCTTTTTTCCTGCTCAGGAACTCAAGCCATGTGATCCTGTTCACCAATAAACCTTCTTTCCAAGCAACTTCCATGAATCCAATGTCTTTTTCCCCGTTTGGAACTGAACCCAGAAGGATATTTCTTCCAACAGAGCCATATTCCTCTCTCCATATTGTTTCCCTGCAACACATTACTCCCAACTCAGTGTAATATTGAGACTTTGAGATGCATAGCCCATATAGACTTCTCCTCTATGAATTTTCCCATTCTCCTTTAAAGCTTAAAAACTGCTAGAACAGATTGCAATTTAATATATCCATCTGCTTGCGTTAAAATACACAGGAGTATTTTAAACCTTTGGTGACACACAGGTCTAATCACTCACTTCTGTGCCCGATTCCCAACGTGTTTGCATTAAGTGCTGTTCAGACTACAGTCCAAATGCCTTTCTCACTTGAAAACCTTTTGTCTTCCACTGGGAGTTTTTCAAATAAATGGGGGGCGGGGGCGGGAATCAGTAAACAAGGATGCTCACTTTTTCCTACTTTGTTTATCCTCGTTGAAAAAAAAAAGAAAAAAAAGGATTAGTACCAGTAGGAATTATTCGGTGTCTTCATATAAAAACAGAATATCACATAATAAATCTGGTTCTCTGTTATATATATTTTCCCCAGAATTCTAATAGAGATGTAATTCACTTACAGTTTGAATAAATGTCATGCAGTTGTAGAATTAGAAGATAATTTGGATGAATTATCTGCTTTGTTAGTCAGCGTTGATAAAGACTTGTAAAATGACTTCAAGAATCCATGGACATCATATTAGTCCTAGAAGATTTAACTATTTAGGACTAATTATTCCAAAGGATGTTAATGTGATTCTCTTTCACAAAAGAGAATGAAACATGATGCTTCCTTTTTCATCATTTTTGGATAAATCAGTAACAATTTGTGATGATTCCCTCCCTCCCCTTAAAATTCAATTCTTATTTTGGATTTTTTCTCTTGTTTATCAAAGTGTGATTGGGCCCATTAACAAAGGCATACATATACCTGATTGGAATTGTTACTTCAAATGTTTAATTAAAATAATTAATTCCTGGTATTTAGAGCATAAGTGATGTTTGGAGCAGTGGTGGAATTCAAATTTTTTTACTACCAGTTCTGTGGCCATGGATTGGTGGGCGTGGTGTGGCTAGGTGGGTGTGGCTTGGTGGGCGTGGCAGGGGAAGGATACTGCAAAATCCCTATTCCCTCCCCATCCTGTGGGAAGGATATTGCAAAATCCTCATTCCCTCTCCACTCCTGGGGGAAAGATATTGCAAAATCTCCATTCCCACCCCACTCTGGGGCCAGCTAGAGGTGGTATTTGCCGGTTCTCCAAACTACTCAAAATTTCCACTACCAGTTCTCCAGAACCTGTCAGAACCTGCTGAATACCACCTCTTGTTTGGAGGGTATTATTCAGGGGTGAAATGCTCCCAGATCAGGCCGGATCGCCCAGTCCGGTAGTGATCTTGGCCGGTGGTTTGGCGATCCAGTAGCGATGGCGAAGCAAAGCTCTGCCCACCCGCCCGGGTGTCATTACTTCCTGGTTTTAACCAGAAAGTAATGTGTTTTTTACCTTCTGTGCATGTGCAGAAGGTTTTTGTTGTGGCTCCATTGCCTGAGCCTGGGCTATCGACAGATGCAGACTCTGAGAGTGAGGGAAAGGTGTTGGCAAGGCCTCCCTCTCCAGGACCCTCCTCTCTGGCAATGCCTCTGGAGGACACCAAAGGCCAAAAGATAGGCCCAGAGCCAAGCACGTCCCTGAAGCCACAGGTGGACAGCGACAAGGGCGATAAGTGCTGGCTGGACCCTCGGCAGAGGCTCATTGTTACGAGTAAATGCCTAACTGGGTATACACCATTGCATAGACTGACCCACTGACCCCTCCTCCCTCACTTAGCCCTTCCCATAACTCCTCCTTACCTTGACTCCACTTCCTCCATATATAAGGCTGTGCACAGAAGTCCAGGACCAGTTCCAAATGAGTATCTGAAAAAAAAGAAATGGAGTAAATAAATACATTGAACTCAAAGCCTATCGTCTCTGTGATTATTGGGAAAGATCCTTGGAAAACCTACTTCTCAATATGGTAGCAGAGGACGGTTATGCCCAATAAACAGAACTAAAATCGGAAATGGAAGGAAGGATGAACACAAGGTCCACCACCAGGCTGATGGCAGAGCTGGGGGAACCTGAAGGTGCCACCGCCAGAATCCCAACTGCCTTGGAGATGGAGGAACTGGACCAAACAAACAGAAGCGTGAGGCCAAAAGAAAGTGCAGCCAGGCACGCCAGAGACAGATCACCCGAGAGAGATGAACTAAAGGACACCATACAGAAAATGATAGATGCCTCCATAAGCAAGGATGAACTCATCGCGAAGCTCCGGGACCTTCTAGATGACCAGGGAGCAGGGATGAGCCCCCAGGAGCAAGACCACAAGGCTGCCAGACCGGTAAGACAGAGATACCCCCTGGCAGAGACCCAAGACCCAAGCGGTTCCAGTTTTGCGCCATGCTCCCGGCGGCCATCTTGGGATGGCCACCGACCAATAGGTAGCCAGGATTCAAATCCAATGGCGCCAAATGAAAGAAACCCCAGAACAAATGGGGGAACAGCCAAAGGCACCCCAGAAGGGACACACCAAGGCATCTGGAGCTCGCCTCCTGAGCTCGTAGCCAGAAAGACACCCGAGGCCCCAGCAGCCACGATAGGCCCTGCACGCAACCCCTTCACGCCAGCCACACACCTCAGAGACACCGCCGCGAACCGAGGGGGCTACGGGGGGGGCATCGATGATAGCACACACACCCAGATACTCCACCCGATGACCAATCCCCACGAAGACAACCGCAAGGTACCAACTACATTTGAATCATGCAGATGGCAGGACTCGAACCCAGCACCCGCAGCACCAAGCATAAGAGGCCCGAGGGGAAGAGGCCACACCAGCTACTCAACCCCCATGCGGCCTCCGCCCAGCCTACTCATGTGCCCAGGGACCAGCAATCAAGGATCGGGGCCCACCGCAGCTGCCATGCCGCAGAACCCCAGAAGTCCTCGACTTATGACCGCCTCGCCTCCTCAACTCTCTCCAGCCCCCTGCATGGATCCGGATGCCCAGCGATGGATGCCTGCCTCCAGAGATGAAGCCGGACACCCCAGGAGTGAGATGGGACCCCCAACTGGAGGCCTAGGCCGAGGCTAAGAGCAGCAACAGCCAGCTACTCTCCCATCGGCTACAGAAGCGAAATGGGCTTCACACATGCTCAGTCAGCTCCTGCAAGAAGAGAAGGAGAGAACATAAATCCAAGTCTGTACAGAGCTGCAAACTGCATACCCAAGCCATATTGTGAGTTCCCTCACCTGAGACACCATGGGCAGCAACAGACTGTGAGTAATTCATCACACAGCTCAGAGAATTTACCAGCTAACTTTCCCACTCTTAAATTAGATGGATCAAACCTCATGCAGTGGAATCACCAACTCCAGGTTTTATTTTTAAAAGAGGATCTACTGTTTTTAGTTGATGACCCCCCCACAAAACCTTGGACTTTAGAAACAGATTGCTTGCATCACAGGGCTTACTATTTAATTATAGCAAGTATCCCACCAGGTGTATACCCCAGCTTAAGCCATTATCTGACTGTGTCTGAGATACAGCAGAGAATATTTAATCTGTTCTATAGTAAAAGCGCTGCCAGGATATCCAGGGAATTCCACTCTGCCACGCATAAAGCAGGGATTCCCATGGGTGAACATATACTGAACCTGAATGCCACAAGAACTGAACTGATACAAAGGGGGGAGGATATATCCGAAGAGAGCATGAAGAGCATTGTCATCCATTCCCTGGACTCCAGCTGGGACAATTTTATAATGCAGCTGGATAGCATAGGCTTAGGCCACCTCACACTCGAGTCACTGACAAATAGGATAATAGCAGAAGATAGCTTAAGGAGGGACCGCTCCATCAGCCGCAGGGACAGCAGGCCAACTAAGAAAGTTGAGTTCCAAACCAGGAACCTAGACTACCCAGAATGTTTCACTTGTGGTTCAAAGAACCACTATAAACGGGATTGCCCAAAAAAACTCAAGGGGAAGGGACCACACCTATCAAAGGGAAAGGGGAGGCAGGAAGCCGCCCCCCCCCGATAGATTCCCATCAGAAAACAGATACAGGCGCAGGGACTCCCCCAACCCAAGGGACAGAGGGGGAAGCAGGGACAGCTCTAGGGAGAGCTGACCAGGGTCCATGTATGGGATCGGGGAGAACACACACACACACCCACAAACTAGAGAAGGAGAAGCATGACTCATCGACTCGGGAGCCACCAACCACACAACTCATGACAGAAAGATACTGACCTCATTCACAGAGGAAAACTACCACATTAAGGTGGCCAATCAAAACAGGGTCCTGGTAACAGGGAGAGGAAACACTTTCATAAGCAGAATAGGCAAAGTAGAGGGGGTATTACTCATACCCGAAATACCCCACAACATTTTAGCAGCGCTTAAACTGAGCAAGGACATGGGCATAGAGATCACCTTCAAAGAGGGAAAAGCCTACATGGCCAGAGACAGGGAAAGCATTGGCAAAATAGTCATTGATGGAGGACTAACATACCTCCACCCTAAAAAGAATAACCAGACCCAAGTTATCGCCCAACTAGAAAACACTGAGAACAAAGTCAACACACATGTTGAGGCAGAGGGGGGCAGGGAAGATGACCCCACCGAAAACAACACAACACACAGAGGGAAATTGTTAATAGGCAAACCCATTCACGATAACTGTGCCCATTTGCTACATAGAAAATTGGGCCATGCCAGCTTCCCAGTCATCCAAAAAATGATAGAATGTACCAGTGATTTGAAAATAAAAAACTGCAAAAACTACTTAGAGTGTTCTGTATGTAAATCATCTAAGTTAAAAACCAAAACTAGACCTAGAAAAGCCACCCGTACCACCAATTCTATCTTCCACCTGGACATTGTGGGCCCCATGAAGCCCTCTATAAAATACAAAAGGAAATATTTTCTGACAATAGTAGACGACTACAGCCGCTATGGCTTTGTGTATACCATTAATCATAAAGACGAGGTATTCCAAAAATTTAAAGAGTTTTATAAGAGAGTGGAAATGCAACACAACACAAAGATTAGGCAAATAATGACAGATAGGGGGTCTGAGTTCTTATCGAGGGAATTCTCGAACTGGTCAAAGATGCATGGGATAATACACTACAAGACTTCTCCCTTTTCCGCGTTCCAAAATGGAGTCGTAGAGAAAAGGAATGGAGTCCTACAAACAATGATGAGATGTGCCCTAGAGGATGTGGGGTTAGGAGAGCCATTCTGGGCGGAAGCTCTCAACTACTCAAATTATATGCTGAACAGACTCTGGTCTAGTGTAATAGGGAAAACACCTTATGAGGTGATGTACGACCGAAAGCCAAAGATTCCGCACCTGCACATATTTGGAGTCACGGCGGATGTGCATATCCCCAGGCAACTGAGGCAAAAAGGTCTCCAGGAGATTAAGGTTCATGGGGTATGAACCATGCACAAAAGGCTATAGATTCATTGACAGGGACAACAGGTTCATCGTATCCAGAACAGCGGTGTTCCACGAGAGCGCCAACTGGTCTAAGATACACCTCAACGAGACACTCATCAGACAGGAAGACACAAACGAATCAAGAGACAAAAGCAAACCCATCACATTAGAAGCAAATACACAAGACAGACAAAGACGAAGACACCATGAGGTAGCCACCAAGGGGTGGAAGGAAGACCACCCCATCATCAAGGTAGACACGGTCACAGAGAAGGAGGCCAAATACATGCACGATACCGACACAAGACCCATGAGACCTATCAGACCCAACAGAAACAAAATGCCCAAGAGATTTGAAGATTATGTCATGTCCATTCACCCAAATAGAACAACACCCAACTCATACGAAGAAATCATTAGCCTGCCGCAGGTAGAGAGAGATAGGTGGGAGCAAGCTATGGAAAGGGAGATGGCTAGCCTGCGCGAACTGAACATGTACACCCCTTCTGAGGTTCCAGCCGATAAGACACTCATAGGCACGAAGTGGGTTTTCAAAATCAAGGAACTCGAAGACAACAAGGCCCTCTACAAGGCTAGACTCGTAGCTCAGGGGTTCGCCCAAAGGTACCCAGACGACTACACGGATACCTACTCACCCACAGTTAGGGCAGAAAGTGTCAAAAGCGCCCTAGTAGTTGCATCTATCTTAGGCCTAGAAGTCTACCAATTTGACGTTCAAACCGCATACCTCCATGCGAAGTTAGACAAAGAAATATATGTCAGGGCACCCCCAGGGAAAGGTGCGAAAGAGAGAGTCACTTGGCTACTAAACAAAAGTTTGTACGGTTTAAGACAGTCCGGGAAAAGATGGTATGAATGCCTAGCCAAAACACTCAGGGATATGGGTTTTACCGCCACATCAGCAGACCTCTGCCTCTTCGCCAAGAGGGAGGGCACATCGGTCGAATACGCACTTGTTTACGTAGACGACATCCTGTACATGGGGCAGCACAAACAAAATTGCGATAAATTCGCCAGAGAACTGGGGAAACAATTCACACTCAAGACCCTAGGGAAAGTCAATAAGTATCTAGGAGTACAAATTGAGAAAACAGAAAATGGGTTCAAGGTTTCTCAAAAGGAGAAAATATTAGAACTTATACATAGATGCAACATGAGGGATGCTAAGCCATGCGAAACACCCATGCAAACAGACTTCTTGAAACATATGCACGAAGAGGGGGAGTCATTTAAGGACAACACCTTGTATAGATCTGTCATTGGATCCCTCCTATATATTGCCAATTGGACAAGGCCCGATATCCGCTTAGCTGTTAATTTATTATCCAGACATGTCAGTGAACCCAAGGTATACCACTGGGAAGGGGTGAAGCGAGTAATCAGGTACCTGAAACATAGCATAGACGCATACCTATGCCTGGAACCATCCAAATCCAAAGAACTGGCGCTGACCTGCTATGCGGACACTGACTGGGCGGGTGATACCAAGAGCAGGAAAAGCACATCAGGTTACATGTTCCTCATTAATAACTGCCCGGTACACTGGTATACCGACAAACAGAACCTGGTTGCCACATCCACGGCAGAAGCAGAGTACATCTGCCTATCAAAGGCAGCTAACAATTTAGTGTGATTTGATGACCTGCTCTCTGAAATATGGACCGAACCGGCTTACCTTATAACTATCCACGAGGACAATAAAGCAGCCATAGACATCTCCAACGCAGAAGCAGTGGGTCAGAGGTCCAGACATATTGACATCAAGCATAAGCACATCAGGCAATTATCAAATGTAGGTTTCATTAGGGCCGTACATTGTGAAACCTCTGAGCAAGTTGCGGACATTCTAACAAAACTATTACCAAACAAGCAACACACATATCTCACATCAAAACTAGGGGTGACCATGCCGGGTACAGAATCAACCCCGAATGTTAGGCATTTAGAGGGGGATTTGTTACGAGTAAATGCCTAACTGTGTATACACCATTGCATAGACTGACCCACTGACCCCTCCTCCCTCACTTAGCCCTTCCCATAACTCCTCCTTACCTTGACTCCACCTCCTCCATATATAAGGCTGTGCACAGAAGTCCAGGACCAGTTCCAAATGAGTATCTGAAAAAAAAAGAAATGGAGTAAATAAATACATTGAACTCAAAGCCTATCGTCTCTGTGATTATTGGGCAAGATCCTTGGAAAACCCACTTCTCACTCAGGGAGTGCGCAGCAGAGGGGAACGCGTGCCAGAGATTAGCTGAGTCACTGGACCACACACCACAGGATATAAATGTGGGTGTGGTGGCCGGTTCAGTTTGTGACGAGCAAAAACTAGGAATAATCCATGATCTCTGCGTTACTGGATTTCTGCCTGCCTTGTCGGACTGCATTTGGACAAATCCTTGTATTGGGGAAACTTTGCCTGCTTTATCGGAATGCTTGCAGTCTAATCTTTGTTTTGTGTGAGTAAAGTCTGAATTGGCAGCTAGCCACTGGGTTGCTGCCAGCTTTATCTTCAAAGATTTTGTCGTGTGGCTTAATAACTCCGGGCCGTCCGTGGGGGTGCATGTGTGGGATGGGGACAGAACAGTTTTGTGCATGCACAGAAGGTCTGCGTGCGCATGTGACACAGGGCACGGGTGCTTCTGAACCGTTAAGGAAGGTAAGTAGATTTCACCCCTGGTATCATTCTTTTCATATCAGATGATGCCAGCTACCTTAGTGTTAAAAAAAAAACCACTCTCACAAAACCATATTTGAAAGTTGCTTAGAAATTCAGGAAAAATAGAAATCATTTTTTTCACTCTTTTGTATGCCTCTTTATTCATTCCTTGATCACTTAAATGTTAAGCCTGTAGATAAATAGAAGCAGGTGGGAAGTCAAAGTCATTGATTTGATTACTGATCTTTGTTGAGCAGGCTACATCTTGCTAAATAATCTGTTACCAGTTCCAAGCTAGTTTTGAATGAGACAAGTGTAATAATGTCTTCTGAAGCTGGATTATCTAAATTAGGCAAAAATCAATTTGAGCTGACTCCCATTAGCCTGACTAACCCCAGTCTTCCTACTCTTATCCACTAATCCCCATGCTAGCCAGACTCCTCATCTTCAGTTTTATTTTTTATTTAATTTTTAAAAGATGCATCATCGCTTAGGGGGAAAAATAGCATCTTATGCTGCAAAGAGAAACAAATTGCTTAGATAACATACCTATTTGGAAACACAAGGGAACTCAATCAATAAAGAAAAATAACCAACAGGCTGGTGAACTGGAGATAGGAGGTAGCAATAGCAATAGCACGTAGACTTATATACTGCTTTACAGTACTCTACAGCCCTCTCTAAGCTGTTTTTAGAGTCAGCCTATTGCCCCCAACAATCTGGGTCCTCATTTTACCCACCTCAGAAGGATGGAAAGGCTGCGTCAACCTTGAGCCTGGTGAGATTCAAACTGCCAAATTACAGGCAGTTGGCAGGCAGCAGAAGTAGCCTACAGTACTGCATTCTAACCCCTGCACCACCATGGCTCTTGTACAAAAAATGGTACAAAAAAGATTGATTTGAGGTTGCGCTCGTTCAAACTAGCTTTGAATTTGAATGATTTGCTTTGGATTAGTTTGATCTGCACAGAAGGACTTGTAGAATCACGATTCTCTCTGAATCTGAGATATCCCTCTTCCCCAAAACTATGGTTGGGACAGGCAGAATGTTTTTATTTATTCTTCTTGTCCATTCATCCTTTCAAATGTAGTTGACCCAATGCTACATTGGGATGGGTTCATAGACATAAAGCCAATACAATAGAAATTATTCTCAGTAGTAGATTTAATACTAAACTCCAACTGAGAAAAACTTTATTGAATTTTCCTGAGGTGAGGAAGAGAGAATGGAGTTAAAACAAATTTAAGGCAAGATATTTTGAAGGAAGAAAAATCCTGCACAAACAAAGCACAAATGCCAGACACGGCTGAGATGTTGTTAGTTGAAGAGACAGAAGATGGATGTTGCTGATTGGGAAATAAAAATTATCATTCCAGATCAATGGAAGAGGTCTTCATCTACCATGGATATTGTTGGTAGATTATCCTAGCTGGGTAATGAAATGACTTCAAGCAAACAATCAAGCTCGTAGAGCACCAAGGACTTCACAGATCTTCATCTTACCCAATATATCTATAGAATTACATGGATTTGCATTGGTCAGAAAGAAAGTAATGCATTAGAAAGGGGAAATTTAGATCTATAGGGTTGGGAGGTCTGAATATTTGTATATGCAGATATAGCTGAGTTCATATGTAGAGCTACCACATACCGTACTTTTCAAGTATAAGATGCACTTTTTCCCCCCTAAAAGAGGGTGAAAATTTGTGTGCATCTTATACACCGAATGTAGCTCCTCCCACCCACCATCCCCCACCCTTTGGCTGTTTTCTGCCTCCATGTGTCACATTTTTGGTCCCCACACACTTTTTTAGATCTGCAGGGATCGCCACAGCACATCGCTACCTCCGTGCGTCACATTTTTGGCCCCCGACCGCTTCATTTTAGCCCCACTCCAGGCTGTGGGGATTGCCGCAGCACATCATTGCCGATTGCCGTCTCCGTGCATCACATTTTCAGTCTCCAAGCATTGCATTTTTGGCCTCTGCATGACCCATTTTTGGCCTCCGTGCATCGTGTTTTGGGGCAGTTCCAGGCAGTGGGGATTGGCAGCAGGAACAATCCCTGCTGCCTGGAACTGCCCAAAAACACGACGTGCAGAGGCCAAAAATGGGGCATGTGGAGGCCGAAAATGTGATGTGTAGAGTCAGCAATTGGCGGCGATGTGCTGTGGCAATCCACACAGCCTGGAATGGGTCTAAAATTCAAAGGACAACTGGACTATTTTTTTTTTCCTTGTGGAACATGTTTCTCTTCTCATCCAAGCTTCATCAATCATGAAACTTCTTGGATGAGAAGGGAAACATCTTCCTCAAGGAAAAAACATAGTCCAGTTGCCTTTTGAAAAAACACCTTTGAGACAGCCATGACCTAGATGACCGAGAATCTCCACAGACATATAGCTACTACATAAGATTTTCAGTATGTATGCACTTGGATGCTTGCGTGTGTTTAAGGAGACAGAAAGATATAACATGCACGCACACAAATACACAGATTGAATTACAATGAAGATTTTTGGATAAACCTCCAACTGGGAATCTCTTCTAATTGTACAGCAAAAAATGTATTTTCTCCCCTGTTGGATGCAATGAGATAAGAAAATCAGTGGGCCAGTATTTTAATTGGTTTGAATACGTCTGACATATGCCATAAGTTCATATACATAGCCTCCAGCTGGAGAAACTTAAAAGCCGGTATGAAAGCGAGTTTAAAAAATCCATAATGCCAAATATTCTTTGAATGCTTTAACTCGCCTCCTACATGAAGTGTAATAGTTTCAATGTTCTAATTAGTATTTGTCTATATTGCCATTACTTTGCCTCTTTAATCACATTAAGTCTGTTATGGAGATTCCTTATACAATCACACTTGATAATAGTGGTTCTAATTTGAATATGTCCCTTTTTATGTTGTCTGATTCTGAAACATCATAAACTCTTTTTATGGGTCCTTTGATAGTAGGCACTTTCCTGCTTTATGCTTGATTAGAACATACAGTACTAAGTAATAAAGAAATTTCCTGAAGCTCTACTATTTTACGGCTGGGAAAAAAAAAATCAGATTCCTCAGGCATTTGGCCGCTCCTTTTGACACAATGACATTCACACAGAAAAAAAAAAAAGACCCAGAGAAGTGGTTAGCAGGAAACCTACCACAAAAAGGTAAGGATCTACATTGTAGATCAAAGTGTAAATTTATTTATTGGGTTTATACATATTTGCAGGTGGAGGATGGTGAAGCTCTATGCAGACCATAATATGGAAGGACCATTCATGCTTAATTAGATGGTGGGATGGGTTGGAAGCGACATCTCTCTACCTTTTTGAAAATTGGCCTACATGTGGAGTTCAATCCAGAGTTTTCACTCCAGGCACAAATGGCCAGGCTCAAATTATCATATTTCAAACACATTATGGAAAGATTTAAATCTCTGGAGAATGCTCTATAAACCTGAAGAAAGCGGTAGGGAGGAGAAGAGAAAGATTAGCAGCAAGGTGATGGACACATTTAAGTGGTGATGTACCATTTGAAGATTAAACAGATTAACAGAGTTGGAAGGGACCTTGTACTGTAGGCCATCTAGTCCAACCCCCCGTTCAAGCAGGAGACCCTACATCATTTCTGACATGGCAGTCGAGTTTCTTCTTGAAAGCCTCCAGTGATGAAGCTCCCACAACTTCTGAAGGCAACTTCTGTTCCATTGGTTGATTGTTCTCACTGTCAGAAAATTTCTCCTTATTTCTAGATTGAATATCTCCTTGATCAGTTTCCATCCATTATTCCTTGTCTGGCCTTTGGGTGCCTTGGAAATTAGCTTGACCCCCTCCTTTGTATGGCAGCCCCTCAAATATTGGAACACTGCTATCATGTCTCCCCTGGTCCTTCTCTTCAGTAGACTAGATCTGAAGAACCAGGTTGCGGGGACAGATCATTCTGGAGAAAAATCTACCTATGTAGTCTCTAAGACAGGAGTCTCCAAACCCCAGTCCAAGCACAGGCACTGGGCTGCAGCATTCCAGAAACCAGACTGTGCAAACAAGTGAAGCCTCATCCGCGGGATGCAGCCAGCACATGACACCATGTTTCCTCCAGTCTGTAGAAAAACTTCTTTCTGTGGAACCTGTCCCTGGTGCCCAAAATATTGGGGGCCACTCCAACTACCAAGTTGGAGTTGACACCAACTTGATGCATAATCATTATGTCAGTGTTCCGAGTAATTGAAAGCAGAACTCTGAGACAGGTAGATTCCTCTAAGAACAGGTTTATTGGATACATCATATTGGCACAGCTGGTGAAAAACAATTCTTTGTTCTCACAAGAAAACTTTTTATTGTGACTATAAGCTGGGCCATTCCCCGCTCTCCCTCTTTCTCCGGCAACTGTGAGGCAGGACAAGATGGCTTCAGCTAGGTTCACTTCAGAATCGACACATCAATCATGTGCAGTGGTGGGTTTCAAATTTTTTTACTATCGGTTCTGTGGGTGTGGCTTGGTGGGCGTGGCATGGTTTGGTGGGTGTGGCTTGGTGGGCATGGCAGGGGAAGGATACTGCAAAATCCCCATTTCCTCCCGATCAACTGGGACTCGGGAGGCAGAGAATAGATGGGGGCAGGGCCAGTCAGAATTTTTACTATCGGTTTTATGAATTACTCAAAATTTTCACTACCAGTTCTCCAGAACTGGTCAGAACCTGCTGAAACCCACTTCTGATCATGTGTTGAGTTAGATGCCTTACAAATTTTCTTAACTTTTCTGAAAATAGAGCATGGTGCTGGCAGAAAAGGATTGGTGCCAAGGTACCAAGAATCCAGTACTTATGCAAAATTCCTTAAAGCAGCTGTCCTGTTCTCAGGTTCAGACTGCAAGAGTAGATCCTGGTTGGGGGTGGGGGATGAAGCTGTTTTAAGGAATTCCACAGAGTCACCTATGGATCTAAAGCAGTGGCCCCAGTGGTGGGGTTCAACTTGTTCGCATGGCCTGATTTTTGGTAAGTTGTGGACCAGTGCTGGTCCACGGACCAGAGTTGGAGACTCCTGATCTAAAGTACTTCATTGCCCTATTACGCTTATTTCAAGTGTCAGTATGGTATGATGGTAAACTATATGAAATTAGCAGCACATGGAAGCTGGGGTGGCTTTGAATCACTTTGTCTTCCCCTACTTACTTACTTCTTAGGCTTATGGGAATAACAGATTTGAAAACAGTAGCCTGTCTTGAGCTCCTACAAAAGGAACATGTTATAAATTGATTCCATGAATCAGGATTTTGTTTTGCATAATTGTATTAATATCTGTTTCAATTAAGTGTCGGTAAGGGTTTAGTTTTTGCTAGCTGAGAAATTACAATGACACGAGGTCAAATTTCTACATTTCTCATTTGTAAAGGGATTTATCTGAGTACTGAATTCACCATGTAATAAACTTCACAATGCTTTCAAAAGTTTGTAATTTAAAAAAAAACTCATGGGAAAACAAAAATAAATTGATGGGAAAGCATGAAAAACATAGCTGGAATGGGAGATAGCTGCCTAGATAATGTACAACATTCCATATTTAATATTGGTCCAAATTATGTTGTTTCCCCACATCATATTTGTAAATTTCATGTCTGTGCTGGGCACAAAAAGGAAACAGCTTTGTTATTAAACTATTTTGCACAACAAGGATGTAATGTTATTTAGATAACCATAGTATTATTAAACTATTCTGGACACCATGTATGTAATGTTATACAACCCCCATCCCTAATTTTAAATCAAAAGTAGTACTGTTCCAAGCCATTTCCTACCTATTTTTAGCTCGGTTTCTGAGAAATAAATATTTCCAAATTATAGCATTGTGTGGAATTTTTCCTTCCTGGTTTGTTTCTTGGAAACAAAGCCCTTACAGAATTAGCTTCTATTGTTATATCCAGTTTCAGTTTCTCAAATTAAAGGCAGGTTCAATCTCTCCAACTCAAGTGGTCAAATAATATCAATGTCTGGATTGCCTCAATCTGCAGAGCCACCAATATCAGTTCAGAGATATACAGAGAACACTTTGTTCCCATCTTAACAGAATAACAAAGTTGGAAGGGGCTGTGGCGGTCCAAACCCCTGCTCGAGCAGACCTTATATCATTTCAGACAAATGGTTGTCCAATTTCTTCTTAAAAATCTCCAGTCATGGAACACCAGTAGTGGGTTGCTCTACCGCATGAGCTGAAATCCCCTCACTCCTACAGCCAAGTCTCTTGCGGAGAGAGAGGCGCGGTGGGGTGGGAGTGGGGGAGGGCATGTTGAGGCTCCCCCTATGGCCCAACTTGCGCTAGTCGGGGCTTGGCATTGCCCAGGGGAAGCTTCTTCTGATCAGTGATGAGGGGAAGGTGTGTCGCCTTCTCAAACTGCCATCTAAAGCAGGGCTCTCCAACCTTGGCAACTTTAAGCCTGGCGGACTTCAACTCCCAAAATTCCCCAGCCAGCTGACTGGTGAATTCTGGGAGTTGAAGTCTGCCAGGCTTAAAGTTGCCAAGGTTGGAGACCCCGGGTCTTAAAGGGAGGGGAGAAGTGGACCGATGAACCAGTAGTAACAGCGGTGGGAGGCTCCACCTATCTGACCGGACATCATCAAATATGCTCTGCGCATGCGCAGAAATGGCGTGCACATGAGCAAAGCGAGTGTGTGCAAACAAACCGGTAGCAAAGGTAAGTGAAACCCACCAGTGTGGAGCACCCACAACTTCTGAAGACAAACATCCGGGGTAGGCTTCAAAAATTTTAGCAAGGGGTTCTCTGCCCAGTTGCTGGGTGGGCTTGGCCTAGTCGGCCTCCTGCACCACAGAGGCAGCGGGGGCATTTTTGCCCTCCCCAGGCTCCAGAGCCTTTCCTCAAGCCTCCCTTCCAATTGGTCCCTTCCAATTCTGTTATTTTGTCTTGTTTGATAGATCATTAAAAAAAAAGGTGCAAAATTTTGTATTGTGGTATTTAAAAAATGAGCTGTGTAGTATTTTCTCCTAAACATGTAGCTGTGGCAGACTCTATCATAGTTATTACTCCTTTTTGCCCAAGGAGGAGAGAAATCATTTTCTTCCCCACTGAAATTGGAGAACTGGACTGGTATGTCATTCTGATCAATGCCTATTAATGAAAATATTGAAATATCATATTTTCCCCAAGGTGGTTCATGACAAATAAGTAAGAGAATGTTAATTAGATTCCACTTTAAAATTCACCTCAAGTTGCATTTCATAGATTGATATGTGGATCAGATTTCTTTGGTAGTATGCATTTGCAATTTTTTGGCTAAGAATTTGAAATTCTGAAATTTATATAATAAAGTGGCACATGAAAAAAAAATTGTATGCATTTAGATATTGCTCCCAAAGTATGCGTGTTGGAAAAAAATCTGACATGCAAACAGTAATGTGAATTTTCAAGTTCTTTTATTAATACAAAAATAAGACAAAATGGATATATTGAACTTATAATTAAATACAGGAGAAACTTATAGGGATCCAATATAAATCATTTCGTCCTTCCAAGGTAATAAAAAGGACTCAAGGAAGGTAAAATAGTTTTCAACTCATTGAGCACTTGTGAAAATATGTGAATTGTTTTCAAATTGGATATACTTTTGTTGTGTATAATTAGTAATGCATCCTGATTTAATAGTGTACATGAGTTGACAAAGGAGCCTAACAATCTGTACTTAAGGCTTAGAATTTGTCCTGAATAAAGATTTATCTTCATGAGTTTGATAATACTAGTTTGAATACCAGTATTACTATAAATACACAAAGTGTAAAATAAAATTTAAAAAATCCATATCTTTTAATTTATGCTGATTAGATACTTGCTTTTTCTTTCATTCCCAACTACTTGTCATTATTGATTAGAATAAAGTCTTTTGTCTTTTGTGCTCACAACTTTTCTGAGTTCATCTGAGCTACTTCCAAAAAGAAAAGAAAAGAAAAACAAAATCCATCTCATTCCCTTACAGACTCCTGCTTATGAGTATCTTTATTTGGCATAGATATAATTTGATTTTAATAAACCTTGTTTGTATTGTATTGTATATACAGTTTATTGAACATGTAAAACACTAGATAGTCCATAATAAGGCTAAATTATTAGGGCAAAAACTAGCCACTGAGATTCATTAAAATATAATTAGTGTTGCTTGAGTTAGTGTATATACTTTTGAAAGTAGAATTACAAGTCTCTCTCTGTCTCTCTGTCTCTGTCTCTGTCTCTGTCTCTGTCTCTGTCTCTGTCTCTCTCTCTCTCTCTCTCTCTCTCTCTCTCTCTCTCTCTGTGTGTGTGTGTGTGTGTGTGTGTGTGTGTGTGTCTTTGTCTCTCTCTCTCTCTGTCTCTCTCTCTCTCTCTATCTATATCCATTTTTTTCTTTTTCTGAAATGAATAGAAATGTAAAGAAAAAGTAGAATAAAAGATTTGGCATTCTGAATGATTTGTAGGGTTGCTACGATAGATAGATAGATGATAGATGATAGATAGATAGATAGATAGATAGATAGATAGATAGATAGATAGATAGATGATAGATAGATAGATAGAGACAGAGAGAAACACAGACAACAGAGAGACAGAGAGACAGAGAGTCAGAGAGTCAGAGAGAAAGATAAAGAAACCAAGACAGACAGACAGAAAAAGACACAGAGAGACACAGAGAGACAGAGAGAGAAGAGAAAGAAAGAAAGAGAGGAGAAAGAAAGAAAAGAAGAGAGAGGGAAAGGAGAGAGGAAGAGAGAAGAGAGGAGACAGAGGGAGAGGGAGGGGGGAAGGGGGAGGGAGGGAGGGAGAGAGAGAGAGAGAAAAATCTGGAAGTTTGCAGTCCTTCGATCCCACCTTTTTTCTCTTTCTCTCTGCAACGAATAGAAACATGAAGAAAAAGTAGAATAAAAGAGCTGGCATTCTGAACAATTTGTAGGGTTGCTACAGCGAGTACTTGGTCGTTACATAAGAGCCGATAAGAACATTTTCAACATGTACTGTGAAATGAAGTCTACCTTGTTGCAGTATTAGCAATATAGCTATCAGGTTTCAGCAGACAACTGCAGGGGTGGAGGAAACTACATCAAAGATATTAAGCTTCCTCTTTAATATCCTTTGATTGGTGAAGGTGTCAGCTTTCTCCACCAGAGAGATGGAGAACGTGGGGAGAAAAAAAGAGTTTGGGTCTATCTTGCCGTTTCTTCACTTGGCTAATGACATATAATTTGTGGGGACCATCCTGTCCATCTGTCTCTGCCTCTTCCAAGGGCTCATAACTATCGCTTCATTGTTAGAGAATATCTGACTACATTATATCGTTCCATGCAAATAGATTTTTCAATAATCCCGTTTGCTAACATTTGCTAAATCTTTACCGCTTGTATTACGAGGACTGTTGATAATTGCAAACGTTCTGTTTAGAGATAATTACTGATTTCTATTTTCTGAAGCATTGTAATGGACTTAGTTACTAAGAATCAGTTAAAGAAATATTGAAAAACTTTAATTGCTGTGATGTGTTAATTCCCGGTTTATTCATTTGAACTCTATTTTTAATCCCTTTTTATTTTCCCGTTTTTGTTTTCTTATTCTCTCTTGAATCTTTCTCTGTGTGCATGTGTATGCACACACAAAAGCTGATGTGCACACATGTGCGCAAATATACACACAGACACAATCAATATTTTTTTTTTCCCAATTATGATTTGGGCATGTTTTGTGGTCCTTACAGTATAGAACTAAATTGAAGGTCGGCTATTTTCAGGTAGAAAAAAAAAGAAGAGTTGGAATAAGAGGGTGAGCCCTCTATGGGGCTATATGATCCTAACTCTCTTAAAACCAGGAGTGGGCTCTACTTACCTTTACTACCGGTTCGCAATGGGATCGCGCATGTGCGTGAGATTTGCTTGCTCACACACCTTACTTCTGCACATGCACAGAAGCTTCTGTGCATGCGCAGATCACCGATGATGACATTTGGGGCAGTGGGTGGGGCCTCCTGCCAGTTTTACTACCGGTTCTTGCGAACCGTTCCAAACCAGGGCCAACCCACCACTGGTTCAGGAGATCCTCTAACCAGGGATCACAGGGGTTCAGCGAACCCCCAAATGCCACCCCTTTCTGGCCATGCCCACCCTGCCCCTCCCCTCCCAGGAGTCTCCACGCAACCCATTCATCATTCCAGGTAAGTGCAGGGGCCGCATGAAGGGTCTGGGAGGACAAAAAATGGGCCTACTGGAGATTCCGGAAGTCCAGAAACGGGCCTGTTTTTGGTCTCCAGAGGGCCTCTGGACCCCAGGGGAAGCAATTTTTGCCCTCCCAGAAGCTTGAGGAAAGCCTCCAGAGCCTGGGGAGGGTGAAAAATGCTCCCCCCACCGTGGTACAGGCGGCCAACTAGGCCACACCCACCATGGCCACGCCCACCCAGCAACCCAGCAGTGAACCCCTTGCTAAAGGATCTGAAGCCTACTCCTGTTTAAAACCATGTTGTCAAGTGCTGGGGAAATCAGGAGATTTAGGCAGTTCAAATGAGTGTAAAAATTTATTGTAAGCTTAAGTTCTCTACAAGAATCTGACCAACTAATGGTAGACTTAGTTGGACTTAGATCTCTTGCGGGCTGTGCAGGGATATGTTTGATTCCTCCCTTGAGTTCAGCCTGGCCATCCTGCTTGAGCTAGATCTCCTGCTTCAGCAAGGGGTTGGACTAAAAGACCTCCAAGGTCCCTTCCAATTCTATTCTCTATTCCGATTCTGATATTCTAATCTCCTACACATGTAGGAGGAAAAATGTATTTAAAGCACTCCAGGAAAACAGCAAAACGGAACACCATCTCACAGAGATGAAAATAGAATGTTATATGTCATCATTTATAATTTGAAAGATTATTTTTTTAAAAAAATCATCAAAGGTCTGACCCTGTCATTGGAATATTGGAACAGGGTCCTGAAATTTATTTCAAAACAAATAAAATACAAGTAGAAGCAAACCCTTTTGTGATTTTTTTTCTTTTTTAGGAAAGAGCCATTTTGTTTTCTTACCCCTGAGAACAGTGGTGAAATCCAATTTTTTTTACTACCGGTTTTGTGGGCGTGGCTTGGTGGGCATGGTGTGGCTTGGTGGGTGTGGCAGGGGAAGGATACTGCAAAATCTCCATTCCCACCCCACTCTGGGGCCAGCCAGAGGTGGTATTTGCCGGTTCTCCAAACTGCTCAAAATTTCCGCTACCGGTTCTCCAGAACCTGTCAGAACCTGCTGGATTTCACCCCTGCCTGAGGGTACAAAATATCAGACTGTCTTGTATTTATTTATTTATTTATTTATTTATTTATTTATTTATTTATTTTTCATATTTCTATGCCGCCCAACTCTCCGAGGACTCTGGGCGGCTTACAACAAAGACAGTATGAACAATATACAATAAAAGATGTTAAAAACCCATACACCCCGCTCATGGCCAGATCTCACAAGATCGCAGTGGTGAGATCAACTGCCCCAAGCCTGCCAGAAAAGCCAGGTTTTCACCATTTTCCGGAAGGCCAGCAGAGTGGGAGCGGTCCTAGCCTCAGGAGGTAGCTGATTCCAGAGAGCCAGGGCAGCCACAGAGAAGGCCCTCCCCTGCGTACCCACCAGGCGACATTGTTTAGCTGACGGGACCCAGAGGAGGCCAACTCTGTGGGATCTTACCGGTCATTAGGAGCTATGCGGTAGAAGATGCATAGAAGATGGCCTGGCCCTAAGCCATATAGGGCTTTAAAGGTAATAATCAACAACTTGAATTGTGACTGGAGAACAACAGGAAGCCAGTGCACCTCACGGAGGATTGGTGTAATATGGGAGTACCTAGGTGCACCCACGACCGCTCAAGCGTGTTTATTCCTCTTCAACGTGATTCAAGATCAGCTTGCTTTGGAGGTTTGCAAATGAAAATTTCAAAGCAGGTTTTTTGACTTGTTATTTTTTTAGTTGGAAGGTACTAGGGGAAATGTGATCTGGCAAGTTCTGACAAGAAGTTGGATTTTAATTATTTTGACTCCTCTGAGTTGTTTGCTCAAAAAAATGCTCTGGGACAATGCAAACGCATGTATGACATCAACACTGCCACTTCCTTATACTTCAGCGACACACTGTCATTGTAGTTCCAAAATTGTGGAAACCTTTTGGAAAAAGTATATTTTTGAGATTCGATGGGTAATAACACCACTTTTTTTGGAATTTCGAGATAATCATATTCCACTGCTGGAATGGCCTGGGAATAGCCCAGACCTTAACCCAATTGAAAATCTATGGAGCCAACTAGAAACTTGTTAGTCAGAAGCGACCCAGCAATAAAACCCAGTTAATAGAAGCAATCATTTAATCTTGGTTCCACATTATAATAGCTGCAGAACTAAAAGACTTGGTTCACTCCATGGGAAGACGTTGTAAGGCCATAATTCATGCTAAAGGCTACCCAACTAAGTATTAACTGACATGGTGATAATTTTTGTATATCTCATTTTTTCTATGGTGATAATTTTTGTATATCTCATTTTTTCTGTGGTGATAATTTTTTTATGTCTCGTTTTTTCTAAGTGTTTCACTTTTCTTCTTTATATTGTAACTGCTATTCGAACAGCAAATCCTTCATAAAAGTGATTGCATTACATTCTTGATTAAATTATCTTTCCAAGATATATAAAGATATATAATTTTATGATACTACTCCAAAAAAAAAAGTGGTGTTATTGGCTAGTTTTAGAAAATACACTTTTCCCAAAAGTTTTCCACAACTTTGGCCACTACTGTATGTGAAGATGGCACCCAGGGGGTTTGCTGGAGATGGTAAGGGCCGCTGCTGTATCCTGTTCTCACTCTGGTCTGTTCTCCTAGCGGGAACGGAGAATCATTCTGATTGGCTGCCCTTTCTGACAGCCCAGTATAAAATAGCTGTCAGATGGACTGAAACCTCACTGTTTTTGTGAGCCGAGCAGCCATGTGTTACCAAACACTGTTAGCGTTAATAAACAGTTGAGTTTACATTTCGGTGTCACCTCAGTCTGTCTGTTCTGGGTACAATTGGCGATGAGGATGGGATTCGTCCCACACTGAGGCGTTTGATACAAGCTAGTCACTGAAGCTAAGAGCTGTCACTAGACTGAGCTGAAGTCATAGACGAGAGGTCGTGCTAGAGAAAAATCCACAGACGCTGCCATCTGAGGTGCCTCAGCCCAAAAAGAATGGCTGCATTACACTCTTTCGCTGCATTCAGCTCAGCTACCGAGACATGGGACACAGCAGCCGCAGTCATGATGCTCCTTTCCAAAGAGACTCTGCAATTTTCACTCTGTTAGGATATGGTTTGAGCCTAACTATGTTGTCCAGGCAATATAAGTGTACTGTAACTTTAATCTGTAAATGTATTATGTGACTTTAATGCTGAGACATGCTGTAATTACATAATGATTGGTTGTGAGAATATTTAAGCAAGGTACTGTAACGTATTCAGTTTGCTGTTGATGATGAAGCTGCTATGATATGCTGCTATGATGATGAAGCTGTGATGATAAGCTACCATTGAAAGGAGTTCTTATCTGTAATCATCGTTGGATGGATCTGCAACCATCGTGGTTTGTGAACCAGAGTGAGTTTGTTATTCTAACCAACTACTGTTTGTTGGGTAAAAGATTCTGTAACTACTGGACTGATTTACTGGCAAAGACTTGGAATTTGTTTAAAGACTATGAGACTTTTTTTCTACTATAAAGTAAGCTTTTGATAAACCAGTTTGCATATCTCTTATTCATTGCTCTCAGCAACGTTTCCTTGTGCATACACTCTGCTGGTTGGTAACACAACAACAATATCCTTAACACACTCTATCATAAACCCTTGATGTACATGCTTGAATGGCAATGTGTGACCCCAAAGAAACCATCACCACCAGATGGATTCGTAACTGGCTGACAAATCATATTCAACAAGTGTTCCTTAATGGGTCTATGCCTACATGGAGAGAAGTAAGCAGTAGGGTACCACAAGGTTCTGTCTTAGGCCCAGTACTCTTCAATATCTTCATAAACTACTTAACCGAGGGAATAGAAGAGGAACTTATCAAATTTGCAGATGATATTAAGCTGGCAGGAATAGCTAACACCCTTGAACTGTGATGGCAAACCTATGGCATGTGTGCCAGAGGTGGCACGCAGCGCCGTCTCTGTGGGCATGCAAGCCATTGCCCCAGTTCAGCTCCTCTGCGCATGTGCACACACTTCGGGGCTCTGCCACGCACATGCGGGGGTGAGGCATGTGCAGGGGGTGGAAGGGCATGCACAAGGGTGGGGTGTGTGCAAGGGGCCCAAGTGTGCATGTGCAGGGGGCGGGGTCATGCACTGGAGCATGCACGCATTGCATTTTGGGGGTTTGGCCACATGCACACATGCACTTTGGGCACTCGGTCCAGAAAAGGTTAGCCATCACTGCCCTAGAAGATAGGCTCAAGATCCAGATGGATCTTGACAGATTTAAACACTGGGCCCTATCTAAAAAAAATGAAATTCAATGTAGAGAAAAGTAAAGTCTTACACTTAGGCAAGAAAAACCAAAAGTACACATACAGACTGGGTGAAACCAGGCTTAATAGCTATAACTGTGAGAGGGATCTTGGAGGGAGTCCTAGTGGACAACCAGCTAAATATGAGCCAGCAGTGTGCTGTGGCAGTCAAAAAAGCCAATGCAATCCTTAGCTGCATTAACAAAGGGATACAATCAAGATCAAGTGAGGTACTAATACCACTCAATAAAGCCATAGTAAGACCACACCTAGAATACTGTGTCCAGTTTTGGTCACCACACTATTAAAAAGATGTTGAGACTCTAGAAAAAGTGCAGAGAAGAGCAACTAGGATGATTAGGGGACTGGAGACTAAAACATATGAAGAACGGTTACAGGAACTGGGCCTGGCTAATCTAGTGAAGAGAAGGACCAGGGGAGACATGATAGCAGTCTTCCAATACTAGAGGGGCTGCCTCAGAAAGGAGTCAAGCTGTTTTCCAAGGCACCTGAAGGCCAGACAAGGAATAATGGATGGAAACTGATCAAGGAGAGATTCTACCTAGAAATAAGGAGAAATTTTCTGAACATTTTAAGATTAGGAGGGGGAAGACTACGACTACTCTAGGTATTATTATGATTAATAGGATGCAAAAATATATTGGAAAATATAGTCTTCAAAAACTATAAATTAGGAGGACTTAGAGATACAGTATAATATTGGGACTGATTAAATCTTATTGACAACTGGTTTTATTGGTGTTTATAGAAAACTGAGATATTGAAAATGTGATGGAACTCTGAGTGATATTTATAATATTAAAATATTAGTGACTAATATTCAACCTAGAAATAAGGAGAAATTTCCTGACAGTGGGAACAATCAACCAATGGAACAGAAGTTGCCTTCAGAAGTTGTGGGAGCTTAATCACTGGAGGCTTTCAAGAAGAGACTGGACTGCCATTTGTCAGAAATGGTGTAGGGCAGTGATGGCTAATCTTTTTGCCGTCACGTGCCAAAAGCAGGGGGAAGCACAGGGGGTTGCGTGAGTGCTCACACCCATAATTCAATGGGCCCCACCCCACCATGCATGGCCACGTGACCCCTCCCCCCGTGCTCCCCCTGCTTTTGGCACCTGATGGCCCGGTGGGCCCGTTAGGCCCATTTCTCTTTCCCAGGCCCCAGAGGCTCTCTAGGAGCTTGGGGAGGGCGAAAACAACCTTCCCCACCTGCCTGGAGGCCCTCTGGAGGCCGGGAACAGCCCGTTTCCCGACTTCTAGAAGGCCCAAAAATCAGATGGCTGGTGCACGCATACGTGCTGGAGCTGAGCTAGGGCAACGCTCACGTGCCCACAGATATGGCTCTAAGTGCCACCGTGGCACACATGCCATAGGTTCGCCATCATGGGTGTAGGGTTTTCTGTTTAGGCGGGGGGGAGGGGTTGGACTAGATGAGCTCCAAAGTCCCTTCCAACTCCATTAATCTGAAACTTTCAAAGTGTCCTGCTCATTGGCAAAAAACCCGAACCCACCCCTTCCAAATTTGTGAAAGTGGGAAGAGAGGAGAGAATTCTGGTAGACAAAAGATCTCACACCTCCTCTGCAGCATACTCCTCCCTGGGAATAAAAATTACATATTCCTGGCTGAATTTCCAAGAACACCTGGCACACATAAAACCTTAGAGCTACCAAGACTGGTTTATGTGCAGGCGAAGCAGATCTGCAGTCCTGGGTTTGTTACAAGGTCACCGAGGGCTGTTCTTCAATCTGCCTAATGAGCTAGTCACCTTTTCAGAATTCAGATGGGCGATTGCTGACAAAGGTCTCCTGGATCATGCTTTGTCACAATTGCTATTCTCACCTGACTTGAAATATTCCAGCCATCTGTGCTCATTTCTTTCTCCTCAATTTACAGCTTTGTGTGTGAGTGTGTGTGTGTGCTTATGAATTTTCTCACTGCTTAGAACTTCGACTAGCAGGATGTACGGTGCCCAACTGCATCTCTCGCTCTTTAATATTAATAATAAGAAAAAAAATTACAACGCAGCTGAAGTGTATTCTAAATATCTTGCGCTGAAAGAATGCTTCGATAGGACCCCCAAAACATTTTGAAGGAAAGCTGCAGCTTCATTCTTTGTCTGCCAGCAAGAAAGAACATAAGTGAATATTTTCAGATACTTAAAACTTGGAGGAGGCAAAACTCAAGTATTGCACAGCAGCTAACAGTAACAGAGTTGGAAGGGACCTTGGACGTCATCTAGTCCAACCCCCTGCTCACGCAGGAGACCTGTACTAGGGATTCGAACCACTGAACTGCCGACCTTTCTGATCGACAAGCTCAGTGTCTTAGCCACTGAGCCACCCAAGTGTAGACATTAGGGATCATTAAAGTAAAGATCCTTGCTGATTTCTGTAGGAAAAAAGAGGATACAATTTTTCCAAACATAGTTGGACATTTGCATCTTGGCCCGTGTCTCCCAGGGATAAACCAGGAGTGAAATGTTAACGGTTCACTCCAGTTCGAGTGAACTGGTAGTGTTAAAATCTACCAGTTTGGGTGAACCGGTAGTAAAAAAAAAAAAAGCTATTGGTTCAGTTGAACCGGTATTTCCGACCATCAGCTGTGCAGCGAGATTTAGCTTTGCTAGAAATTGCATGCCACAGCTGATGACCCCACTCACTGTTCTACTTACCTTCCCAAGCCTCCTTTTGGCATGTACTGAATGCGCAGCCCGCACTAAAAGGAGGCTAGGGAAGGTAAGTAGAACAGCGGAGGGGGGAATCTTATTTATTTTATTTATTTATTAGTCATATTTCTATGCTGCCCACTCTCCGAGGACTCTGGGCGGCTTACACCAAAGACAGTATACTAAATAGCATATTGCCCCCAACAATCTGGGTCCTCATTTTACCCACCTCGGAAGGATGGAAGGCTGAGTCAACCTTGACCCAGTGAGATTTCATCCGCTGATCTGCTGAACTAGCAGTCAGCTAAAGAAGAGATTTCATCCGCTGATCTGAACTAGCAGTCAGCTAAAGTAGCTGCAGTACTGCACCCTAACCACTGCGCCACCTTGGCTCATTTTAATCAGCTGTAGTGCACAATTTAGCTTGCCAGCAAAGCTAAATCGTGCACCACAGCTGATCCCCCCTTGCTTCTACTTACCTTTCCAAACTTCCTTTTGGTGCGCAATGTGTATGGTGCATGTTTGGCAGGCAATGCACATGTGCGGCCAGCAAACCGGTAGCAAACCGGTTCAGATTTCACCACTGGACTAAAGTATACCGTAATAATTTCATGCAGAGGAGACGTCGGTGTTTACAAGGTGCATCATTTTGTGTTTCAGAATACAATAAGCTCATTTCCCTAAAAATCAAAGTAAATGTCTTTAATTTCGTGAACCTCCATACAGTGTAGGATGCGATGGCTTTGAAAATGACAGCTCTAATGCAATGATGCTTTCTTATCATGTACATCAGTCTCTACTTGCCAAATGCTAGTTTGTGAACTCAAAACGTGAACGCAACGCATGCTTTTAAGTAATCTAATTTTCAGAAGCAAAGAAATGTGATCATTGTAGACTTCCCTAGCATTGTTGAATTTCCTACACAGAGTGAACCTGTCACAGCTTTTTTTCCTGACAAATTATTTCAAATCAGTTGTCCATAAAATGATGGCCTGGATACCAATGTAGCTAATTTGCCTTCTTTTAACAGAACGAGGGCTCAAGGGAAAACAGCAAAGATCATTTTAGAGTGATTCTCTCACTAAATAAGATGTTTCCTGCTGAGCTCAGGAACTTCTAGGTCAGGCTTGCTACTTAAAATAACATGGTTCTTAATTTCACTTCTTGTGGTTTGGGACTTTGGAGTGAAAAGAAGTACCACACACACACATAGGACTAGGGGTGACATGATAGCAGTATTGCAAAATCTCAGGGGTTGCCACAAGTGGTGGGTTCCTCCCGGTTCCGCCCAGTTTCACCAAGCCAGTAGCGGTGACGATATGACATCACCGAACCAGTTCTGCCCCCACCCCCACCTCCCGTGTTATTCTTACCTTTTATTTGGCCCCACCCCCAATCTATTGCTGCCTCCTGAGTCCCAACTGATGGCTAGAGGGGAAAAAACTGTTTAAACTCTTTCTGCGGGGCTTCAAAGGGCCGCCCTACAGCTGATCAGTGTTAAAAGAAAACTTATGAATAGACCGGTGCCTGCAAAAATAAATGGGTAGACCAGTGCCTGCAAAAATACATGAGTAGATTGGTACAGCTCTGCAAGCAGTTAAAAGCCTGGTAGAACAGTACCTTCTAAATCCTAAAGAATTGTCACATGATCATCAAGCCACACCCATAAAATAAGCCATACCCACAAAAAAAATTTGGAATGAATTGCCCCCAGAGATATGGAATATCCCTGATCTCCGTGCTTTCCGCTGTGCCCTCAAGACCCTGATGTTCCAACAGGCGGGGCTAAACATACGAACATGTCAATGATTTTTTAAATGTTATCTAATTCTGGGTTTTATTTAATTGACCAAACTAAATAATAATTTTAATTAGCAATTTTATGATGTTTGCGTGTCTATATGTTTCTTGACTGTACACCGCCTTGAGTCCTACGGGAGAAAGGCGGTATAGAAATATAAATAAATAAATAAATAAATAAATAAATAAATAAATAAATAAATAAATAAATAAATAAATAAATAAATCCGGTAGTAAAATATTTTAGAACCCACCCCTGGTTGCCACAAAGAAGAGGGAGTCAGGATATTCTCCAAAGCACCTGAACGTAGGACAAGAAGCAATGGATGGAAACGAATCAAGGAGAGAAGCAACCTAGAATTAAAGAGAAACTTCCTGACAGTTAGAACAATTAATCAGTGGAATAGCTTGCCTCCAGAAGTTGTGATTGGACAACAATTTGTCTGAAATGGTATAGAGCCATCATGGTGAACCTATGGCATGCGTGCCTGTGATGGCACGCAGAGTCATCTTTCTGGGCACGTGAGCTGTCGCCCAACTCATCTGCAGCTGTGCATGCGTACTTGCCCCAGCTGGTGTTTGGGGGTCCAGTGCACATGCGTACAATTCCGGAGACCCAGCTGGTCTTCGGAACTCTCCTGTGCATGCAGATGCATTTGCCTAAGCAGGTGGTTGGATTTGAAGACCTCCAAGGTCTATTCTATTCTATTCTATTCTATTCTATTCTATTCTATTCTATTCTATTCTATTCTATTCTATTCTATTCTATTCTCTCCTTAATTTTTTTTTCCCACTGAAGGAAAATGTGCAGGTCAGTCCTAGGAAGACTTATTACTGTACTCCCTACAAGCTTTCTTGTGGGAAGTCTATATAGACTTGCGGTCCTAGATAGTAAAATCTGCATATGTGCCACTTACTACTTCAGTGTTTCTCAGCTTCAATATGAGAAGAGACAGAATTTGTGAAACCCAGTTGGTTTACAAATAGAATATCTCACATCTGGAGGGAGGCAGAGCTCATATGCTTTAACTGCAGAACTCCTATATTGAATCCTTGACCATCTCCAGGTATAGAAAGTGTCAGAGTTTGAATATTCATAGACTGGAATAGGTCAGCCAATGGGGTCTGTTTGGATAACTGAAACATAGTATTTGTTGTATGGGGCCATAAAAGACAGTTTGGAGCCTGGGCGTGGCTTAACTGTTCTGTATATAAGGTTGAGGGAACTGGCTTCTCTCCTCCATTTTGCCTTCTCCATTTTGTGCCTCCATTTTGTGCTGTGTTTGTACTTGCTATTTCTCTTCTCTACAATGTGGAAAAACCTACAAGGGCGTTGTATATAAAGACATTTTCTTATGTAGTTGAATCCTGCAGAATTATTGAATTGTGTGTCTGATTGTGTGCTGCAACAAACTCTGACAGAAAGTGGTTGCTATTTATGACATCTAAAGTAAAGTTAGCTGAGACATTACGGAATTTCTCTTTAGATGGAAAATGCTGGCTGGCTGATTTAGATTGGGGATTCCAAGGAAGATTGAGACTGTTGTGTGATGGGATTCTCAGGCAGCGGCATCAAGTTTTGTGAAGGCTCGAGACCATTTTAATAACCGTCATTCCACACGTAACAGCAACAAGGATTTGTTCTCACAGCCGTCTCTTTCTGAATGGTCCAGGGAAAGGCAGAATATTCTCGACCCTAAGCTACAGTATATCACAGAAGTGAGTACACCCCCTCACATATTGTAAATATTTAAGTATATCTTTTCATGTGACAACACTGAAGAAATGACACTTGGTTACAATCAGTGGTGGGATTCAGCCGGTTCTGTCCAGTTTGAGCGAACTGGTAGTGGCAACTGCAGGAGGCTCCGCCCACCCACCTGGACATAATGCGTGAGCAAAGAGCATGTGCGGAAGGCCATGCACATGCGCAGAGGAGGCACATGCACTCACATTTGCGAACCGGTAGGGAAGGTAAGTGAATCCTACCTCTGGCCACAATGTAAAGTAGTGAGTATACAGTTTGTATAAGAGTGTAAATGTGCTGTCCCCTCAAAATAATGCAACACACAGCCAGTAATGTCTAAACTGCTGGCAACAAAAGTGAGTTCACTACTTTACATTGTAGCCAAGTGTCATTTCTTCAGTGTTGTCACTTGAAAAGATATACTTAAATATTTGCAAAATGTGAGGGGGAGTACTCACTTCTGTGATATATTGTAAAATCAAGGAAGAGATCCATCATCAACCTTCCATGAGAAGAGAGAAGGAAGCAGAATTGAGATTTGCTGAGTATGATGTGTAAACATTGGCGGTATTCGTGGAATTTGCTCGTCTCAGTAGGGCAGCCAAAGACGACCTCCAATTTCGTTTTGAGTAGTGAAAATAAAGCAGATCCATCAGTTTCCTAGAGACAGAGATGTTTCTTTCAACACAGTTCTGATAAAGGCAAAATAAATAGATGGAATGTCACCGACACTGCTGTTCCCATCAGGAGGATCTACAGGTACAATTCCGAGACACTGAAATTCATAACTTTTTATTAATGTACCTCTTACAATACCATTTTCTGCCACATGTTAAGAACGTTTGTGCTTCGGGAAATTAAAAAAAAAAGATAGAGAAACGAAATTCCATCTTAATGCTGGAAATTTATGGGTACACAATTAAAATGAGAGGGGTCCAAAGGTATCAAGATAATTACATTTTTCTAATCTTACTAAACAAGATAAATTACCTGTAGGCCCTCTTATAAAAGATGAAATCTTCATAATAAGTGAATTAATCAAGCAGCAGCTTGCTACTGCACAGGCATTTATAAAGGGAATGATTCAAAGAGTTATTTTATGGGGAAATTAATGGAAACCGGCTTTTCATTCTTCTGCACCAATTGAAAACCTCAGCAGCCAGCTGCCCACTTGTCAAGAAAACAGAAAGAAGCTGGAAACAAAGATAAATAAAAACACCTTTTCCCTGGCACTTTTGAAGAGAAAAAACAGCTCTCATTTACAGCCGCCATCTGTTTGTTATTTAATATGGGTGAATTACATGCTGTAATGAGTTTGTTTCTGCATCACTCACTGCAATGGAACACAAGTTCACTCTCTTAATGTGTAGCAGTTTTTAAAAGCTAATCATTTAATTGGACACAATAGTCAATGACAAATGGAGATGTAAAAACTCAGCCAGCTGTAGACTGAATATGTAATCATTGTGAAATCATATTATTTTACACGCATGAAAAGTCCTTAATAGTAGCTGATGTTGGCCGCAGAAACGGAGAGAACTGTAAGCAGGATCAAAAGCATCGGCTTGGAAAAAAGGAAGAAGAAAAGGGACAGCTAAAGCTTGGCCTTTACTATCATGGAGGGATATTTGGGCTCTCTAAATGAAGGCACCTTTAGCAATCTGTCAACCCTGGAGTTGGCCTGGCCGGACTTTTAATTAAGTGAAAATCGGCAGAACTTTTATTTATTTATTTATTTATTTATTTATTTATTTATTTATTTATTTATTTATTAAATTTATATACCGCCCTATTCCTAAGGGACTCAGGGCGGTGAACAGCGAATGATAAAAATACATTTAATACATCCCAGTTTAAAATAAAATCAAAAAAAGCAATGTAAAGGGAAAGTTAGGCCAGGCCGGCCTGCTGAAACAGGAATGTTTTGAGGGCACGGCGGAAAGTGCGCAGGTCCGGAATCTTCTGTATCTCTGGGGGGAGCTCGTTCCAGATGGTGGGTGCCCCCACAGAAAAGGCTCTCCCCCTGGGGGCCGCCAGTCGACATTGTTTGGCTGACGGCACCCTGAGAAGCCCCTTTTAGAGCCAGTTTTCTCCAGGTTTGTGCCAATATGATATATCGCAATAAATTGTTCTGTGAGGAAAATCCCTGCCTCAGGGTTCTCCTTGTTGTGGATGTATTACTTGGAGCCCTGACATTATCTCTGTGCCAACCCTGAAGCTGACCTGAGTGAGGCCATTTTGTGAGTTCCGGTGTTGCCACACTGTAGCTAAGGGATGGGGGGGGGATAGAGATAGATGGGGTTTTGTAGCCAAAACAAAATACTTTCTCCTGGGAACCAAGGACATTCCCACAGGTGGTCAGAGAGAGGAGGAGTGAAGTTATCAGTCAACTGGACGACACAATGATTGGGCCATGTGACTGATTGTTTCAAAAGGGGGAAGAACTTGTACTTTTCATTAGATGAAAATCATGGGAATATTCAGAGTCGGTTTTCACCAGCCTGTGCAATATATCCAATAAAACAGTTCTTTGAGGAATGTACCTGCCTCAGAGTTCTATTTATTATGGGTGTATTACTTGGAAGCCTGACACTGAGATCTTTCTGATACCTCCCTCCATTTCTCCTTATGCTTGTTTTAACATTCATGGTTCAACACAGACATCGTACAGGTTTGCAAAAATGGAAATTATCAGATCTGTCTGGATAGAAAGTCTTGTAATTTTCACCAATTTTTCGACTCCATTCAGGATGCTGCATCCAGAGAAGAAGACCTCCATTCTCAAAGAGCAAACTACTCAAAGCCAAAGAGCTTGACTTCTCTGTATCACGTGTCTGATTTGTTTAGAGGAAGAGGAAGAAAGAGGTATAGGCCATCAGAAATAAGAGCTTTAGGACAGAAGTTGAAATGATGGGAAAGACTCCAGATGTCCTAGAACGGTTTCATATCAGGTCTAGTTCTCCATTTTTAACTCGTCAAATCCAGTGAAATTCACTGCATTCTCTTTCTTCCCATTACCATCCAATTATGTGAAGCAGATGGAAGGAATGTCACCATGTCTTGATGCTATGGAGGACAGATAGGGCACCTATAAAATTATGCAGTGTACAGTTCCCATTCAGGAGGCTAGCTTGTCAGTCAGCTAGCTGGACAGACATGTCCATTCTATTCTTACACTCCCATTTTCTCCTCCTTCCCCAAAGAAGATATTTGATCAGGAACATTGAACAAGATCATTTCTCACCGAACCCATATTTATTCCAAGGGTTCCTTCTGCCCTAAATGTGTTATTGCTGCTATAGACCAGTTATCAGAAAGCTTGTCCCAAAATGGTTGACTTTTCTTGAGCAATTGTCCATACTCCTGAGGTGGGTAGATATTGGTTGGGCATGGCATCATAGCACATAGCACAACTTTGAAGAACTTCTCCTTGATGTTCTCCTAAATAAAATCATAGTCATGTATGCCTTTCATTTTCAATCCGATTTTAGAATATAGTTTCCTATGTACATACTTGAACTGGATTTAGATAATGTTGGCATGTGTTGCCCCTACCTATCTCAGCTTACGAATCCACAAAATCATTTCTTTTCAGAAAGTCCATCTGAAAACCCAAGAGTCCACTAAAAACTATTGCTGTTCTTACTCAAGTTGGGGAAAATAATAATTCTTCCTGCATCCTTGCATTCATGTCATAGCCCTACTTGTCTTTGTCAAGGTCACTCCCATCTTCTAAAAAAAATACAAATTTCACATAGTGCCATTGCCCAGCCTTTTCCTGCAATAGAGTATTCCATAGTATGAAATGCTATTGTGATGTTTAGCTAGAAAAGATATTTTCTTATCATTAACTGGTCTTCTCCTCTATCTTCTTCCTCTTTGCTTTGATGTCTTCTGAGACATCACTGTGGGACATGTGGCTCAGTGGCTAAGACACTGAGCTTGTCAATCAAAACGTTGGCAGTTCAGCAGTTCGAATCCCTAGTGCCACGTAACGGGGTGAGCTCCCGTTACTTGTCCCAGCTTCTGCCAAACTAGCAGTTTGAAAGCTATAAAATGCTTTGTGTAAAAAATGCAAGTAGAAAAATAAGGACCTCCTTTGGTGGGAAGGTAACAGCGTTCCATGTGCCTATGGTGCCTATAGTGTTTAGTCATGCCGGCCACATGACCACAGAGAGGTCTTCGGACAGCTCTGGCTCTTCGGCTTTGAAACAGAGATGAGCACCGCCCCCTAGAGTCGGGAATGACTAGCACTTATGTGCGAGGGGAACCTTTACCTTTAAGACTCTATGTCTTAATTTATCAAGACAAAGAGAAAGAACAGCATTTTCCTCACATTGGCACCCATATTTTTGCTGCGATGAGTATAATTGAACCAAGCATACTTATTTATTTAATTATTCTATTATTCAATCTCACATATGTGATTCAGGGCGGTTCATAACAGTTGATTCTGCTCATTCCAATAAGTTTATTTCTAAATTTATTACTGGTTATTCATTCTGAAATGGAGGTTCTCCATTTCTCGGAATTTCGAAGAAGCAGTAGAGAAGCACCTCTGAACATTGCAGAAGGTTGGGCTAGATCGGGGTCGGCAACCTTAAACATTCAAAAAGGTCCTAACCGGAAGCCCCTGTTCAATTCTGGAGCCGACCGGAAGTCCGCTTCCCCCATCATAGTCTCCTCCTAGAGCGGTGTCGTTTTTCCTCTGCTGACTGGAAGTCCACTTCCCTCCACCATAGAGTCTCCTCCTAGCGCGGCATCCTTTTTTGTCTCCCTGTCCTAACTGAAAGCCCTATCAATTGTGGAGCCAACCAGCAACAGGGAGCCTCAGCAGAGGTATGAAAGAGCCACATGCGGCTCCAGAGCCACGGGTTGCTGACCCCTGGGCTAGATGAACCTTGTCATCCTTTCTAACATCACCATTCTACAGGAAGATGCTCTGAACTGGTCATTGCTGGATCCTATTTGTCTCCTTTATTTAAAGACTGTGGGTTGCATTTTACCCACAGTCAATTATACTTAATTCCTATTACAACTACTGTAGCGGATAATGTATTGATGAGAGAAATGTATGGCTTCTTATCTGGATCCAGAAATATGCATAGTGACTGAATACAGTTCCTTAAATTAACTTTTCAGGCCATCAGCTCCCGTTCATTGTCTACTGTTCCATTATGTTTGTCTATCTGCCATGCTATAAACAGCATTGCCTTCAGCCACTCTTCAACCTTCATTGAATTTCTTCCGATTCGATCTCTTATAATTTGCTAATGAATTCAGGCTATTTTAGCCTCTGAAGAAATGAGAGAAAAGCCCCTTACATTGATTAAGTGTTATGGAAACAGCTAACATATTGGAATGATTTGGTATTCCATAGAATTAAAAAAAAAACCACACACATCCAAGAGTTTACCCATAAAAAGATGTACCCGGAGTCATTTATACTGGAGAAAATGCAACTGAGAAAGGATTTATAAGAGCAAAGAGAGCAGCTTTAACAAGCCAGACTGCCATCCAGGAAAGCAGATAAAGAAAAATACGTTGTAAATTAAGAAAACATTCCAAACATACTTCAGAAGTACAATCTGTAAGAAACAAATTGCTCTGTGTTTTTCCTACAGTTGATTAACTGCTAAGTAAACTGAGTAAATCATACAAGGTTCACCTCCAGAATAGCTAGAAATTAACCAGCAGACAGAAAGACTAAAAAATGATAGGGGTGCAGCAGAAAATGAACATAAAATGCAAAATCCACTAAACAAGGCACGATAAACGCACAGTTAAAATTCAACACAAACCTGGCTTTATAAAAGTGAAGACAGTTCATGAGCTCGGATAAAGATGATGATCTAATCAGTTGCTGTTACACATTTGCACCTTAATGAGCAATGCTGATGAATGGGAAAACTCATGTGAAATAGACCCTTATTTATTTAGATTGATATCACATCCTTGCACCTAAAGTAGCTCAGGAAAGTCTCCAGTGGTGTTTGTATAAAGAAAAGAAAAGAAAAGAGAAGAGAAGAAAAGAAAAGAGAAGAAAAGAAAAGAAAAGAAAAGAAAAGAAAAGAAATAACTTTAAAATATGTATTGAAAACTAATAAAATAGAACCATTCAGTTTCAGAAAATGCCTTTCTTCCTTCCTTCCTTCCTTCCTTCCTTCCTTCCTTCCTTCCTTCCTCCCTCCCTCCCTCCCTCCCTCTCCTCTCCCTCCCTCCCTTCCTCCCTCTCCTCTCCCTCCTTCCCTTCCTTCCTCCCTCCCTCCTTTCCTTCCTCCCTCCCTCTCTTCTCCTGTCCTCTCCCATCCTCTCCCCTCCCTCCCCTCACTTCTCCCTCCTTCCCTTCCTTCCTCCCACCGTTCCTCCCTCCCTCTCTTCTCCTGTCCTCTCCTGTGCTCTCCTCTCCCCTCCCTCCCCCCTCCCCTCCCTCCCTCCCCTTTTCTTCTCTCCTCTCATCTCCTCTCCTCTCCCCTCCCTCCCTCCCTTCTTTCCTTCCTTCCTTCTCTGACAAACTCATGCAGGCACTTATATACAAAGAGAAAGAATAAGCTATTTCAAGCAACACCAGAAAAATGAACAACAGTGAAATAGATAATAGAACACCTGAGAAAACTATAAAATAGGATTGTCTGTTTTTCCTTGGTTAACGGGATTAGAATTAATTACATTAATTATATTAAGCCTGTTTTAGGGCTTCCAGCATCATTTTTCTTGTGTTTCTTTCCTCAAAATGACAGACAACCAGGCCAATAATTTACCACAATTGTGTCAGGAGAGGAAAACGAAGAAGAAATTTGAGGTCCACAAACCAATCTGGTGGCTCCAGGTTGTTCGATCATATTCTGGGGCTATTTCTTTTTTCCAACTTCTTATCTTCAGGGCCAAGAACCAATTCTTAAATAAAATAGGCTGAAAGGCTTGATCTTGTTTCAAATAAAATACACCCATTACCAAAACCTGAAAATACAGTAGGCATTAAGCTGTTAATTGTTTTGTTCTGTAACAACCTGAAAAGATGGGACCAGATTATTTTTAACTTTCTAATTCATTGTCTGCATAAATAATGGACTCCTTTCCCTTTTGGACAGAAAATGAAGGAAATTTTGCTGGGTGAGCAAATTTTCCGTCTCCCTCCTTCCTGTTTAATAAAATCTTGCTGAAACTTGGTCCACAATGAAAGGCATTAATTAAAATCTATCCACATCTTAATGTGGAGAGAGAGAGGAAAAAAATATGTCAGGAAAATAACATAAAAGTAGCCCAGGAGGCCTTTTGGGACTTGAGAAAGTTATAATCAGTAGAAGGAAAAAAACATATATAAATGCACTTCAGCCACATTTAACAGATAATCTCACTCTAAAAGGAGATTCAAAATGCTTATCTTGCGGAACACAATACAATACAGTAATGCAATACAGAATAGAGCTGGAAGGCACCTTGGAGGTCTTCTAATCCAACCCAATTTGGTTGTGATGGTGATCGGGATTATGTGTCTGAATGATAATCTATTTGGCAACTTCAAATTTCGATTAATAAATGCTCTGCCTTACATATCGGTAAACGTAATCAGAAGGTCAAGTATAAGCTAGGTGGCATTGATGTAGCAGATGGCCCTCACTTGGTTAAGGACTGGAAAATTCTGGAAACCTTTTGGGAAAACCTTTTGAGAAATACTTTAAAGGAAGAAGGAATCGAAGTGGGCGTATCTCCAAATTCAATCTAAATTTAGCAAAGACAAAAAGGAATGGGGCATAAAACAAGAATTATCAGAATTAGATAAATTTTTATTTAGCAGGGAAGGCAAACTATATTGATATTTATTAGAACAAGATATGATTTTTTTAAAAAAAAATGATTTATATGCCGCCCTTCTCCGGAGACTCTGGGCGGCCTACAATGCATTAAGCAATAGTCTTCATACTTCTGTATATTTATACAAAGTCATCTTATTGCCCCCATAATCTGGGTCCTCATTTTACCTACCTTAGAAAGGATGGAAGGCTGAGTCAACCTTGAGCCTGGTGAGATTTGAACTTGCAGTAATTACAGGCAGCAGATGTAAGTGGATGTTAATTAGTCTGCTGAGCTACCAGGAACAGGTGAAAAAACGATGATAATTTGGTGTAAATGTTTTGGGCACAATATTGATTTGGACAATTGACAAAGTTTATGGGGAAAAAAAATAAAAATTACACTAGCAACCTCCTATAAGGAAAACCTCTATAAGATGTTCTATAGGTGGCACCTCCCCGCCACAAGATTAGCACAAATGAATAAGGGGAAATCTTTGATATGCTGGAAGTGTGGAGAGACCGTTGGGAATTACTACCACATGTGTTGGGAATGCCCAAAGGCGCAAAAATATTGGAATTTAATAAAGAATTGGCTGGAAGAAATTTTGTCAACAAATATAGAAGTCAAACCAGAGTTTTTCTTATTCGGAATTATAGAAAGAAAATATAAAAAAAGATACAAATTATCTATTACTGCATATACTCACAGTGGCATGGATAGCCTTAGCTCAAAAATGGAAAGAGAAAGATATTCCAACTGAAGAGGAAATATTACTGAAAATCTTTAACTGCGCAGAAATGGACAGACTTACTTTGGAACTCAAGGATAAAAGTGAAACTAAGTACTACAAAATCTGGGAACAATTTTATGATTGGATAGATAATAAGAGGGTAGCCAAGACAAATGTACAATGTTGGAATAAAAATATAGATGTTATTATAGATAAATGTATGTTTAGAGATGAATAAATATATAGAAATAAGGGAAAATTATTAATATTATATTATGTTTAAATAATGAACAAAGTTTAAGAACTATATGTTTATATGAGTACTAATATTATTGCAAAGTGACGGAAGATGTTTGGAACCAGTGACGTCATATCTATGTCCAATGTTTTTTAATTTTGTACTATTAATAAAAAACTGTTTTTTTTAAAAAAAAAGTTATCACTATGTCAGTTAATCCTTCATTGGATAACCTTTAGCATGAATTATGGCCTTACAACATCTTCCCATAGAGTGAACCAAGTCTTTCAGTTCTGCAGCTGTTCTAATGTGAAACCAACATTGAATGATGGCTTCTATTAACTGGGTTTTATTGCTGGGTCGCTTCTGATTAACAAGTTTCTTTAGTCGGCTCCATAGATTTTCTTTTTTTTCTTTTTTTTAAAATTTTTTATTATAATACAATACAGTACAATCAGTCAGACATCCATAGATTTTCAATTGGGTTAAGGTCTGGGCTATTCCCAGGCCATTCTAGCAGTGGAATAGGATTACCTTGAAACTCCCCCACTTCCAAAAAAAGTGGTGTTATTAGGCATCAAACCTCAAAAATACACTTTTCGTAAAAGGTTTCCACAATTTTGGCCACTAGTGTAGGTGTTCTTAACTCTGACGATTTATGTTCCAAAGCTCCCTGTAACAGCCTTGTTAAAAAATCATTAAGAGTTGTAATTTTGTAATTTTACAAAGCTTTTTTTCTGGAAACATTGTATTGCTAATTAGAGCTTATAAAACTTATGCTAGACCAATTTTAGAGTATTGTTCAACTGTTTGGAATCCCCACCATACAGTATACCTGACATCAGTACAATCGAGCAGGTTCAGAAGTACTTCACGAGAAAAGTCTTGCACTCTTCTGGACACAATAGAATTCCTTATGCTGCTAGGCTCAAAATTCCCAGTTTGGATAACTTAGAACTGCATCACTTGTGGTCAGACCTAGGTATTGCATATTAAATTATATGTAGTAATGTTTTACCTGTAAATGACTTTTTCTGTTTTAATCGCAATAATACACGCACGAACAAACCACTTTGAACTCGATGTAAATCATTCTAAACTTGATTGTAAAAAATATGATTTCTGTAATGGAGTTGTCAAAGTCTGGAATGCTCTACCCGATTCAGTTGTCTCACCTACAAGTTTTCACAGTTTAAGTCACAAATTGACTTCCATGGTCCTTACTTCATACTTAAGCGGTCAGTAGAGGGGGCGTGCATAAGTGCATTAACATGCCGATTGTCCCTGTCATTGTATATTTTAATAAACACTTTATTAAACTTTTATTTCATTAAAAACATAAAAAAATATTTCACTCAACAACAGCGAATTGTGGTGTTTTCCTTGCGACAATAATTCGTGCATTTTTTACAAAAATTAAATTTTGCGCATTTACATTCTTATTTTATCTATTACTTGTACTTAATAACTATCTATCTTCAACCTATCTCCATTCTATTCAGTTATACCACTGTTCCCACACATTGTAAAATATTGATGTCTCTTTATCTTTTAAACTCAGCATTAATTTGTCCATTTCTGTGCAATTCATGACCTTTTGTATGACCAGTTTCTCTGCGGGTGTACATGGCTGTTTCCAACATTGAGCGCAGGCAATCCTGGTAGGGATTGACATGTATAGTACTAGATATTTTGTGCCCTTCAGATATTTTGTGCCCTGTCATTGTATTTTTATTCTCTTATTCTTGTTCTCATTTTTCTTTGACAAATTCCAATCAATCAATCAATAAAAATAAACCCTCTGCTCAAGCAGGAGACCCTATAATATTTCAGACAAGTGGTTGTCCAGTCTCTTCTTAAAATAGAGCACCCAGGGGTGGGCTTCAAAAATTTTAGCAAGGGGTTCTCTGCCCGGTTGCTGGGTGGATGTGGCCATGGTGGGTGTGGCCTAGTCAGCCTCCTGCACCATGGGGGGGGGGTGGCATTTTTCCCCTCCCTGGGCTCTGGAGGGTTTCCTTGAGCCTCCGGGAGGGCAAAAACAGCCTTCTCAGGCTCCAGACGCTCACTGGAGGCTGGAAACAGGCCCGTTTCTGGCCTTACTGATCTTCTGGTAGTCCCATTTTTCACCCTCCATGAGCCTCCGTGCATGCCCTGCATTTACCTGCATCAAAAACAGGTTGCAAGGGGACTCCTGGGAGGGGCGGGGCGGGGTGGGCAGGATCAACCAGGAGTGTAATTTGGGGGTTCTCCGAACTGCACAGAATCTTAGCGAGAGGTTCTCCCAAACCCCCGTGAACTCCCAGCAGCCCACCCTTGACTACATCTGAAGGCAAGCTATTCCCCTGGTTTCCATTCATTATTTCTTGTTTTGCCTTCTGGTGCTTTGGAGAATAGGTTGACTCTCTCTCCTTTGCTGGCATAGATAAACTGGATAAACTGGTAGAACATTTCCTGACTAGGTTAATAATTAATTTGGGTGCAGTGCATGTTACATAATGAAGAAATCACAGGGATTTCTCTAGGGTTATTGTTATCAATGGTGCGGGGGGTGGGAATTATATCTGTGTTATAGGAATGCTGTGACTAGGTTTATGCATGGTCCTGTAATTGGATAAAAGGGGGAGATCCCTCTTAAATAGCACTTTGGCCTTTTAGTAAGGAGGAAGACAATTTGTTAATATTCATGATGGGAATTTATATTCTATCCCTATTTTCCTCTCACGGCCAAATAATCCTAGGAGCTTTGGATTGCGTTGGCACTTTCTATCTACTTTGTGGCTGATAGTAACTCTTCCTAATCTTAAATTACCTCCAGATTTAAGGGTGGCTGGTTGAATAATCTATCTTCTGGGTTTCACCTACTATGGAGGTATGTATCTTGCTAAGGATGGAACTCATTTTCATTTTAACTGCCGGATTTCCAATTTACAAATGTGGAAAACCAATAAGTATTTATTCTTCTTCTCAGTGCAGGTTTTCTACTCATGGAAAGTGCAACTCTTCGTGCCGATGGACTCATTAATGTTGGAAAGATACTATGGATAATTTTCAGTTTAGCTTCCACCCGGGGCAAACAATCGAGTAGCTAAAATGGGTGAGAAGAACAACCTTTATTTGTATCTATGCCAACAAGCATCCAACTTTCTTGAGCCACTGGAAACAAAACTGAGTAATTAGCATGGGCAGTCTCTAAAGGAGACATATATGGTAATTCCAGCTTTAACCTTAATAGATATATAGCAGCAGAACAGAACTGGATCCCCCCAGATCATCATTCTGCATCACAAAGAAAATAATTTAGTGGATGGGGCTAGTATATCCCATAATTAAGGTGTGAAAGGTAAAGGTAAAGGTTTCCCCGTACATGCGTGCTAGTCGTTTGCGGCTCTAGGGGGCAGTGCTCATCTCTGTGTCTAAGCTGAAGAGCCAGTGCTGTCCGAAGATATCTCTGTGGTCAAGTGGCTGGCATGACTAAACACCAAAGGCGCATGAAACACTGTTACCTTCCCACCAAAGGTGGTCCCTATTTTTTACTTGCATTTTTTGTGTGCTTTCGAACTGCTAGGTTGGCAGAAGCTGGGATAAGTAACGGGAGCTCACTCCATTACGCGGCACTAGGGATTCAAACCACTGAACTGCCGACCTTCTGATCAAGAAGCTCAGCATCTTAGCCACTGAACCATTGCGTCCCTTAATTCATTAATGAAAGTGTGACCACCTTTCAAATACCATACACATGTTTCATTTCAAGCGAGGACTTCTGCTCATCTTGTACAACATTTCAGAAATTCTTCTACTCCAGAAGATGTTTTCTATACACCACCTCTTGTCAAGGAAACAATTCTAGCTGGTCTTTATATTGCATGGAGACGTTGCACCAGAAGTATTATTCAGATTGATTTTTGAAGCCTGGTTATACAAAATCTATCTTTTCAAAGAAAAGTTCTGGATTGCTCAGAAGACTGGAGTCTTTGATGTTATCCCATTTTAAATACATGGATGAACCAACATTGTTTTATTATTATTTATTTATTTATTAGTCACATTTCTATGCCTCCCAACTCCCTAGGGACTCTGGGTGGCTTACAGCAAAAAAAAAAACCAAAAAACCCCCAAACAAACAAACAAACAAAAAAAACCACAATGTGAACAATATCCCGTAATTTTTTTAAAAAAAGAACATTAAAAACCCATACACTCCATTCCATGGCTGGGTCTCGCAAGATCGCTATAGCGAGATCAACAGCCCAAAGCCTGCTGGAAAAGCCAAATCTTTGCCGCTTTCCAGAAGGCCAATAGGGTGGGGGCAGTCCAGACCTCAAGAGGTAATTGGTTCCAGAGAGCCGGGGCAGCCACAGAGAAGGCCCTCCCCCGCGGGCCCACCAGCCAGCATTGTTTAGCTGACGGGACCTGGAGGAGACCAACTCTGTGGGATCTTACCGGTCGATGGGAGCTATGCGGTAGAAGGCAGTCTCAAAGATATCCTGCCCTGAGCCATGTTTTCAACTGGAGAACTGCAGAATTGCACAGGGAAGAATCATTCTTATTTCCTATGCAGTGTTCTGTCAGGATAAGGTACAGTACCTCTATAAGGGTGCCATTTTAGGCATTGTAAAATATTAAGAGATTTGAAGATTTAGCTTTAGTTAAACCCACGATTATTCTCGCGGAAGTGCCTAATTCCTTACCATGTTTTCCCGAAAATAAGACTGGGTCTTATATTAATTTTTGTTCCAAAAGACACATTATTTATGGGCTTATTTTCTGGTTAGACCTTATTTTGGTGGAAATACTGTACTAAATGTACCCATCTGACTGACAATCTTACCTGGAGATTATTTTTTTTTGGTGGGCGGGTAGGTCTTATATTACGAGCATCCTGAAAAATCATGCTAGGACTTATTTTCCAGTTGGGTCTTATTTTCGGGAAAACAGGCTAGATATTCAAATCACCAACTTTATTTGTTTGTGTAAAACCTTCAATTCCTTTTTTTTTTTTTTTAAAGAAAAAAATTCTGAAGATTACTTATGCACATTAAATGCTGTTGTATTTTTTTGGACAAGGGCTCAGGGCAGCGGAAAGGTTTTTATTTTATTTTTTAGAATGCTTTGTGTTAACCTCAAGAACATAAAAATAGTCCGTTTTGTTTTACTTTAATCAGACTCATTTTATGTGACTGTGGAAAACCCTTTTACGTTCTCTTTTTCTTTTTTTTCCCCCCTGTCTGGAGGTCTGTGTATAAAACTGATTGGGAGAAAAATGCAAAGTGAAGACACCTGCTGGCTTATAACACAAATACTAAAATATCTTAGAGCCTGCTGAAAGACGAATTGGAACAATATGTCATTAGTGAAGGCTCACTTACAAGTTCTAATGTATTATAATGAAAACAGTATGACAAACCTAATGAGACAGTGAAGATCTGGGTAATTGTTCTTACAATGTATGGTAACTTTTCCAGCCATTATTGGCAAACATAAAACCTAATGAGATTTTATTAATTTAAATGCAGTACATCTGCAAAACATTTCCTTAGCTTCATTCACCTCCGATAATCATCCTTTCCACATATACTTGATCCTCTTAAAGTTAATTGTTCTCTGTTGCATATTTTATCTGAATAAAAGATATAGAATACCTGCTATAAGGGCTCATTAAATTCATTGTTGACTCTTTGGATTATATATCTGTTGCTGATTTGATGTATCATTTCCACAAACATTTCACAGGCCAATCATCATTACATACAAACAGCAGATTTGGGGGTAGGGTGGGGAATCCCAGATGTTAAGATAAAGTCAGACAATCGAGGTTGGTCATTTCCTTTTATCAGGCTGGATCAAATGGGTAGAAACGCTTTCATGCTGATTCTGTTCCTTCCTATAGTTTCTATCTAAATCTGTTTTCCTGTATGTTGCAAACATTACAACCCATCTGTTGTAACAAGACTCAACCACACGAAAAGACTCAGAATTAGAAAGATGTGAGGATATTGGATTTCAGCAGCTGATAGAGCAGTCCTCAAATCAGAATTTTCTTAGGATCCAGCGAGTAACGGGGTGGGGTGGTTACCATTGTTAACGTGATTTTAAGAGCTGAGGTGGTGCAGGGGTTAGGGTGCAGCACTGCAGGCTACTTCAGCTGACTGCTGGCTGCAGTTTGGCAGTTCAAATCTCACCGGCTCAAGGTTGACTCAGCCTTCCATCCTTCCGAGGTGGGTAAAATGAGCACCCAGACTGTTTGGGGCAATATGCTAACTCTGTAAACCGCTTAGAGAGGGCTGTAAAAGCACTATGAAGCGGTATATAAGTCTAAGTGCTATTGCTATTTAATGTCATCCTTTCTAAAAGTTCATGATGTGTCACATTACAATTTAAATAATGCAAATACATTAAAACAAACATATTTCAAATCAATGGAGAAAACATAAAGAAGATGGAGATTTTTTCAGTATCTGGGATCCCATCTCCAAGGCAATGGTGACATCAATGGTGAGTTGCGAGCAAAGCAGGGGTGAAATCCAGCAGGTTCTGACAGGTTCTGGAGAACCGGTAGCGGAAATTTTGAGCATTTCGGAGAACTGATAGCGGAAAATTTAAGTAGCAGCAAAGCAGCAAATACCACCTCTGGCTGGCTTCGGAGAAGCAGCAAATACCACCTCTGGCTGGCTCCAGAGTGGGGTGGGAATGGAGATTTTGCAGTATCCTTCTCCTGCCATGCCCAACCTTTTAATAAATAAATTAACATCATGTGGACTGCCATCAGTCTATAATCTTCTATTTTTCCCCCTTTTCAACAAGGAGAAGACTACCAATGTTTTAAAAAAGAAACATGTTGGTTTTTCACGAGATTTGGCAGTGAAGGAAAACCATGAAATATTGAAAAGGTAAAGGTTTCCCCAGGTCTGACTCTAGGGGGCAGTCTTCATTTCTATTTCCTAGCTGAGGGAGCCAGTGTTGCCCAAAGATGCTTCTGTGGTCATGTGGCTGGCATGACTATACACCAACACACACAGGACGCTGTTACCTTCCCATTGAAGTGGTACCTATTTATCTACTTGCATTTGCAAACTTTCAAACTGCTAGATTGGCAGAAGCTAGAGCCAGGAATGGGAGCTCAACCCATCATGCAGTACTTGGGTCTTGAACTGTCAACCTTCTGTTCAACAAGCCCCATGTCTTAACCACTAGGCCACTGCAAACTTATGAAATATTATGCATGTCATCTTTTAACGACACCATAATCCCTTGCAGGGTGGAGTCTGGGCAACTGAATGGAGCCGAGTGTTTACTGGCCGGATGCCCTTCCTGTCACCAATGTGGATTTCTTTTCAGCAGATATATTCTCAGTGTGTCCAGAGAGAGAAATATCTGCCTCTACCTAGGATCAAACTCACAGCCTCTTGATTGGTGAGATGAGAGCTCCACCTCTAGGCCACCTCAGCGCTCATCATCATGATCTTATCATGCCAAGGAAAATCCAGAGCATAGGCTTTGGAAGTTGGGTATAATTCTTTTCAGGGCTGCCAAGATTCTTTCAAATCCTGCTGTCAGCAGAGCTAATGCAGACAAAAGCTTGATATAGGTACACCAAAAATATTGCTCATTAGAGCAACCTGACTATTTTTAGGGGGGATTTAAGCTATTTCTCAATTTTGAAATATTCCAGAAACCAGTCGGATTTCTCAAGAGTACATTTGCTCTAAGGCAAACTTTTCTTAAATGGTCCCTCTGCAAACCTGTTGGTGAATGTCTCAATCTAACCATAATCACTGTCAATTGTATGATAGGAAAGTTATATACTGCTGTTAACATTTATCTCAAGGCCCATTTGTAAGAGCACATCCATCCACCTAACATTTATTTGTACTTCATTTTCTGCTGCAATATCTTTTTTTTTTTCCTTCCTGGTCAACCTGTCATAAAAGGATGACAGGAAAAGCTTTTGCTTTGTGAGCCTAGATGAAAGAACATTTCTAAATGAATTCACTCGTACGATGGCTGTTTTGTGGTGCTAAAAAGCAATGCAGCTGTCAAGAAGCTCAAAAATTATATTGGCTGTCCTTCAATAACTAGAAAGAGATGCCATCCTCTTCTCTTTTTTTATATTGTGGGGAACATATTGTATTTATGTTTTTTTTAAAAGGATAGCATATAGCCAACCATACTTAACAGTATGGATTTCTGAGAGAAAGATATTTCAACACTAGTCATTATTGTTTCAACATCAACACAGGGAGGACTAGGTTACAAAACAGAACAAGAATCTCTTGTCTCAAGGTCAGGCACAAAAGATCAGGTCCACCCACAAAGATCTAATTTATTGCTATGCATGCTTACTAATAGGAATACTAACTCTCAACCAGTGTTGGGATTCAGCCAGTTCTGTCCGGATCGCACAAACTGGTAGCGGCAACTGCAGGAGGCTCCGCCCACCAACCCTGGACATGTGCGCACTCACATTTATAAACCGGTAGGGAAGGTAAGTGAATTCCACCTCTGCTCTCAACTAATGGTTAGCACCTGTCTGTAGTGAAATAAGGGTCAAGGGAATTCAAGGGAGGTTGAACGTAGTCCTTCGTGACTATGTAGAAACTGGGGACTTCAATGTGAAATGCTGAGATCCAGGCTTGCCACTTGTAGGAAGATCTGCCCAGTCTACTCCATCCATAAGACAAGGAGAATGGGAAGAACTCACTTCCAGAAGTATTTACTAAAAACAGGAAGCAATGGGAGCGAGACGACCTCCAGTATGCTTTCCAAAGTTATTTTAGAGAGGAATGCTTTGGCCTTCTCTGTAGACCACTAACTTCTCTAAAATAGGTCACTGAGACATGCAGAAGCAAGTTTTAAAGGAAGTTCAACACCTTGTCCAGCAGTGGGTTTCACATATACTTACCACCAGTTTACCACGCATGCGCCTTTCGTGCATGTGCCCGGCCTCGAAAATGTGGCTAAATAGGACGGCATTACATCCAGGCAAGTGGGCGGGCCCACTTGCAGTCGCAGCTAACGGTTCACCTGAACTGGTCCAAACCGGCTGAATACCATCTGACCTTGTCCTTATTTACATACCCAATAGCGGCTGAAGGAAAGACCCATATTTTATAGTGTTATCTAAATGTGCGAGGGGATTCTACAACATTAGCAATCCTGTTGCAGAAAGAACTATAGGCAGTATATTTTGGAATATTTATTTCTCTGACCTTTATTAGAAAATGATGTAGTCAGATTTTTAAGGGATTTAGCTCACCTAAATCTAGAAGAGATGATGAGTTGTTCAACCAAGACATAAAAGGGAAACAAAATCCCTACTCCAGTTACTCATCTTGCCTAATTCCCATCTTCTTTTTACAGTATAGCTTTGATAGAGTTGCAGCAAATTCTTAGATTAAAACAGCATTCCAAGTTTAACCAATTGAAAATTGGTTCCTGATTGATTCCTTTTGTAAATGAGAATATCATTTCACTGATTTTTAGCGTTCTGCAAAAAGGCACAATGAGGATTCGGTTTTATTTTATTTTACATAAATAAAAATATTATTTCTTGACAATTGTTTTCTCCCTAACTCAGTGAGTGACATTTATAAGGAGGCTTAGGTTTGCATGAGTATTTTGAGATTATTATTATTATTATTATTTTGAAAAATTCTAGGAACATTTTTCCACTTAAAGCACAACTTCGAATGAGCATCACAGCCTAAGTTATATCGTTAGGGGAAAAAAAATCCCCTTGGGTCTTATGACTGTAGAATTTAGGTACCATAAAAAGCAAGAAACAGATGGCAAGGCAACATGAAAGCATTCTAAAATAAACATTAATACAAGTTAGGATACACATCTTATTAAGGATGCAGTTTTAATCATATTAACGGTTGTTGACATTACTATTTCAACTGTTTCATGGAGCTTGATGGAGAAAAATCCCTAATTAATATAGAATAAAATTCATGTAAAACATTAACGTATATTATTTAGTTGTCTTTTTTTTTTTGAAAAGGATTATTTTGATTGTAGCAAAGAAGCCCAATAAATATTTTTAATTACTCTTGTATTTTCTCTCTGCTTATTGCAAAAGTATCACTCATTAAAAGAAGAACAAACATGTAGAACATGGAAGTCCAGAAGATATAACCCTCTGGGCATCCAGATTTTGTGGCACAAGGATGATGGACACTGGAATCCTATAACATCTATGGGTTCTCCAACCATAGCACCACAAAATACTGGTGGTAATTTCTATTTCTAATAATGATTCAGAAGATTTTGCTGGTCAGTGACATTTTGTTGTGCAGAAGTGTGGAGAGAGTCTTCATTCAGATATTTGCAATCTCAGAAGATTGCAACATCTCTCTAACCCATTGTGAGATTAACTTTTTGAGCTGCATTAGATAGCTGACTTGGACCAGTTTGTTTTATTGAAAGAATTAGAAATTTCATCACTTGTGTTTCCAGCTGCACAGGTTTTAGAAATAGGTTTCGGCATTCTTTGCAATACCCTGGGCCTTTTTTTTTTTTCAAAAACTTTCTGTGTGCATGTTCAAAATTTGGTATCTTCCCTAAAAAGGTAGTTTCCCCTCACACATATCTGCTATCGTTCCCGACTCTAGGGGACGGTGCTCATCTCCGTTTCAGCACTGTCCAAAGACATCTCCGTGGTCATGTGGCCGACATGACTAAACGCCAAAGGTGCACAGAACTCTGTTACCTTCCCACCAAAGGTGGTCCCTATTTTTCTACTTGCACTTTTACATGCTTTCGAACTGCTAGGTTGGCAAAAGCCGGGACAAGTAACTGGAGCTCATCCCGTTACACGGCACTAGGGATTCGAACCGCTGAACTGCCGACCTTTCGATCGACAAACTCAGCATCTTAGCCGCTGAGCCACTATATCCCACACTGAGCTTTATCATTGCGAATTCCATCATGTGTAAACTCAAAACAACACATGTAAAAGTGTGGGAAGTTTTTTTTTTAAAAGGAATATAGTGCAATATCCCTTACATTAATTCCTATGAAATTGGGTTCACTTTACCTATACTTAGAATTTAAACAAACAAATAAATAAATCCTTATCTTGCTGCTTACAATTATCCAACTGTGTCATTTTTTTTTTTAAAAAGGACAGCAGTTTGACATTTTGTTCTGGCAAAAATCCATCCTTCCTTCCTTCCTTCCTTCCTTCCTTCCTTCCTTCCTTCCTTCCTTCCTTCCTTCCTTCTTTCCTTCCTTCCTTCCTTCCTTCCTTCCTTCCTTCCTTCCTTTTCATTCTACATATCCCCTCACACTAAATGAAAGCTTTAGTCTATAATATAAACATTTGGGAGAAAATAAGGCCTTTTTTTGCATTTAGAGAATCTTTAAGGACTCTCTAATTCTGTAGAGCATAGATATCATCCCCAAATTCGATATAATTCCATTAAGTTTACTCTAAGAATGCAATATTTACTTCAAACTTGCCCAAAGTAATATATGACTACAGTTGTTCAATTCATTGTCTTAATACTTTTGACCCTAGTTTTCCATTTACACACACACTCACAAACATCCACTGAGACACACCCACACAGGGACATACAAAGCATTTTTGGGTATACAGATTAGATTAGTTTAATTAATACTAATGATAAGCAGTATGGTGGCCTAGTGGTGAAGACACTCGCCTCACACTCAGAAGGTTCCGAGTTCAATTCTAGGTAGCGGCAGATGTTTCTCTCCTAGGGTGCAAAGAAAAAAATATCTGCTGTGAACTCCGCATGGCATCAGGAAGGGCATCCAGCCAGTAAATGTTGAGCTCCATCCAGGCACCCCAAGTTAAGGGGTTACAGCAGGAGTGTCAAACTCAATTTCATTGAGGGCCACATCAGGGTTGTGTTTGACCTTGGAGGACCGGGGGGTGGGGGCTGGAGCATGGTCGGGGGTGTGCATGGCCAGTGGTGGGTTGCTCCCGGTTCAGTCCAGTTCTTGCGAACCTGTAGTAATGGTGGCGGGAGGCTCTACCCACCCACCTGGATGTCATCATGGATGATCTGCGTATGTGCAGAAGCTTCTGCACACATGCGCTCCCATTGCAAACCGGTAGCAGAGGTAAGTAGAATCCACCACTGGACATGGCCATGGTGGGCATGAAATGGGACTCTTGTCAGGGGCACCTGTGGCCAAGTGCTAAGGCATGTGTTCTGTCCCCCCACCTCACATAGGCAGACACACGAGCAAAAGACGTCTACCAGTAATTTATTTTTACAAGCCGACCTGAATCCTTTGGCAGATAAAAGTTCTGGCAGCTACTTTCCGAATGCCTGCCAAGTTTCTTATCACTTCTAGAAACAGGAGTCAGTGTATCTGTAGTCCGTTGCTGGGGCAACCAATAGTTCACAAGGCACAAAAGAGTAGAAATCATTCACAAAGTCCAAGCCTTAATTCCGAAAGATATCCCATCCGAAGCTCACGATATGCAGTTTTTGTCTGTCACAGAGCCTGCAGAGCAACCCCACCCACTTTTATCCCCTGTGGGGCATGGCTCAGTGACTCAGCAATCTCTGTCCCTTCCACATCTCTTCCTTGCTGTGCACGCCTCTCCCTCTGACGCTGCCTGGGATCAATCCAAGATTGATCTTCATCACTCACTATTAGTGGGTGCTCCGACATTCCTTCCTTCTGGCCTTCAGATGGAACCTGAGGCATTGCCAGAAAGGAGGGTCCTGGAGAGGGAAGCCTTGTCAGTTCCTCCCCATCACTTTCAGAGTCATCGTCCTCCGTGAGGACAGGCTTGGGAGCCGGAGTCACAACAGAAGGATTACCCTCGTTTTTGGCCACAACAGCCTCCTGCAACCCTCTGCCAGTGAAAATGGAGCGGGAGGGAGGTCAAATGCAGTCCCCCAAGCTTTGTTTTCACTGGCAGAGGCACCATGGGCCAGTCCTTTGCTGTTTCCATGCTGTGTTTGATATCCCTGTATTACAGAGTTGGAAAACGGAGTTTTAGTTAATACTAACGGTACTTCAGTGTGAATCAATGAGAAATGTGAAATTTAAATTGAAAAGGGATGTGGAACTGGAAGATGGAACACCCTTGCTATTTCTTTCCTCAAGCAGCAACAGGATCGAGACTGCAATCGTTATGAAATATTGATACCCTTGCAAGAGGCCTTTTGGAGAATCCGGAGTTTAAAATGAGCGTGGTATTTGCATTGAAAACATCTGTATACATCTTGGAGTGACAGATGTGTTTATATCTCACAGAAATGTGCCTCAGAGTGACAGGGGCCTTGAAACATTGTTTATGTGTTTAGCTCCCGGTATCAAGGACTTGATTTAGTGGGATGTTATCATGTTAACATCATTAATAGCATCTTCACCAGCATTTATAATCCTATCTCGAAAAGGACAGTTTCCCCGTTTTATGGACGGAGCACAAGGTTTCCATATTCCATGGACATTATTTTCTACTCATGCCATCTAAAGTTAAGATGTAACTTGTTAAAACGTTCAGTTCTCTAGTTAAAAGAAATGGATTGATGGATGAGAACCTCCGTACTGCAGACATGCAGCAGGCCTCCTCTTTCTGTTTTGGCTGTTGTCACTGTCGCAAAATCTTGTCTGCTTTTGATTGTGAATGTACATTACATTGAGAAAGGCACATTAGTCCTGTCAGCAGATGGGTACTCAGGCCATACCTCTGGATTTTCTTTTGCAGATGATTTGATCACCTGTCAGGATCATCTCTGTGAAATTTCAAAGCCTTCTCTTCTTTTTCTGTTATCATCTCAGGGGTAAATTCCAGCAGGTTCTGATAGGTTCTGGAGAACCGGTAGCGGAAATTTTGAGCAGTTCGGAGAACCGGCAAATACCAACTTGGGCTGACCCCAGAGTGGGGTGGGAATAGAGATTTTGCAATATCCCTCCCCCAAGAGTAGGGAGGGAATGGGGATTTTGCAGTATCTTTCCCCTGGAGTGGGGATGGAGATTTTAAAGTATTCTTCCCTGGTCACACCCACCACGCCACGCCCACCAAGCCACGCCACACCACACCACACCCACTAAGCCACGCCCACAGAACCAGTAGTAAAAAAATTAGAATTTCACCACTGTATCATCTCCAAGGCAAAGGATCAAATCTTTTTTGGTTTGGAAGATGTGGGGGAGCTCAGGAATTCAGAAGATATCCAGCTGAAAATTTGTAGTTATTTATGCACCATTGTTAGGACCTTGGACATTTTGAGTTAACAGGATACCTACCCCCTGTGCTCACTGGTTACAGTAAATTACACTGTGATATTTATATAACACTGGCTGATAACCCCACGTTGCCCGGATATTTATTTATCCCAATTCTGTATTAGACAGGAAGAACCTTGAGCCCTGATTTCGGCAAGAATTGAATTAGTTAAATATGTTTTCCCTGTGCCCCCAAAAGCATCAAGTAAAATGATACCACCTTGTTGTTTTGCTAGCTGATCCATGATCATTTGGTATGCTTTTTTCTGATCTTGATTTAGAAGTGTCTTCTTGCCCGCGATATGTGCACTAAGGTGTTCAACTTTGTAGTTCTTTTCTCATATGTAATCTGTGTGAAGTACATCATCTCGGTCTCATAATGGTGCAGGCAGGTTGAGTTGCAGTAATGTTTTATTGATCATTGCCATACATTTGTCCCCAAGAATAATCAAAGTCTTATTGAAAATGTCCGGACCAAATGTCATTTCTAATGTTGGATTTTCCCCTTGACCAGAGGGAGCCCCCTTGTGGAGTACTGTGAAGCCGTTACCATGGCAACTCCACTGTGCTGCACAGTAGAAGCCATTTTAAGGCAATACAGTAGAAGCCATTTTAAGGCACAACAGGCTGTATCTTAACAGAACATACATCCTGAGGGGTATTAGGAGTGTCTTACCCACCATAGTATTTGTTTCCAGAGAGTAAGTCATCTATGTACCAAGTTTGGTTGAAATTGCTTGAGGCGTTCCAGAGTTATGCTAGAATATACACATGCACACACACACACAGATATAGATAGATAGATAGATAGATAGATAGATAGATAGATAGGGGGGAGGGAAAGAGAGATTATTATTTTTTCTTTGCAGTTAGAGTTTGGTTTATAGAGACATGTCAATTCACAATATTAAGTACAGGAGAAGCAATTCCAATTCCGTTTATTATGTAGGTGTGCCTTGCATGATTAAAGTACAAAGGGTTTTATTAAAACTACTTTTATTGGAATTCATGATAATAACAGAATCGGATGGTGCTGAGTTCCTATTTCTTTTTATAAACCAGTCAGTCAAGGTTTGCCTGTTTTGCTTCCAAATGTTATCTGGCTCTTGCAAACTTAAAAGAAGTTTCATCTCCCTTGGTCTAGCTTAGGTGTCATCAATCTGCGGCTCCGGAGCCATATGTGGCTCTTTGGGCCCTCTGCTGTGGCTCCCTGTCAGGTGATCCCACCACTGGCTGCCCCTCCTTTGCCCTCCCCTCCCAGTCATTCCTCGCCTGGCCTGAAAAGGTAAGGGCAATGGGGGGTGATGGAGAAGTGGCCCGGACAGAGTCAGAGAGATACAGAGAGAGGGGAAGAGAGAGAGACATAGAGAGATACATAGAGAGAGGTGGGCAGGGAGGGAGGGAGAGATGTTAAAAGGGTTTTGTGGTTCCCAGTGTTGTTTAACAACCAGTTCTCTGCCCTAATGACCGACTGGGTAGGTGTGGCAAGGGGGGGGTGTCATGTGACTGGTGGAAGTGAGTGATGTCAAGTTGGCCATACCCAACCAGGTTTTGTGGCTCCACGTGTTTTGTCTTCTGTGGGAAACAGGTCCAAATGGCTCTTTGAATGTTTAAGGTCGCAGACCCCTGGTCTAGCTAATAATTCCTGTATATCTCCATCTTCCTTACAGATTCTCTAAACACACGTGGTGCTCCCATGTGACTCCCCTCCTGCACTGGCTCCCGGTGGTCTTCCGGGTGCGCTTGAAGGTCTTGGTTACCACCTTTAGGGCGCTCCATGGCTTAGGACCGGGGTACCTACCAGACCACCTTCTTCCACCAGTAGCCTCTCACCGACCAGTACGCTCCCATAGAGAGGGTCTTCTCAGGGTGCCGTCGGCCAAACAATGTCGACTGGTGGCCCCTAGGGGGAGAGCCTTCTCTGTGGGGGCACCTGCCATCTGGAACGAGCTTCCCCCGGAGATACAGAGGATCTTTTCGCCATGCCCTCAAAACATTCTTATTCCAGCAGGCTGGTCTGGCCTAACCTCCCTTTTAAATTGTTTTAAATTTGTTTTATAAATTGGGGTGTTTTAAATTTGTTTGTGGGCCAAAGTATTTAATGTATTTTTAAATGGTTTTTTAACGTTTGTACTATGTGTATTTTATCTCTCGGCTGTTCACCGCCCTGAGTCCTTCAGGAGTAGGGCGGTATATAAATTTAATAAATAAATAAATAAATTTGTCATGCTATAAAAAGCATGACAAAGTCTTCATGTGAATGGTGGCAGCATCAAGTAGACTTCAATTCATCGTAGTTTGATAAACAGACTCTTCTGCATGGTTATATTTAGATTAGGTGAAATACGGCAGTCGGCTGTTTAATAAGAAATGAGTTCACTTAAAAACTATGTTTCCATTTGTGCCTCTGCAACCGCCTTCCGGATTTCTAAATGGGACATCAACATTCAAACAGGATTATCTTTATTTAAATTAGACTTATTAGAAATTTAAAACAGATGAACACACTTTCAATGAAATGAATAAATAATTAAGGCAAATCTGTAAACTTGTCAGAAGTTCTCTGCTAAGAAGTATGAAAGGAGAGACAGTTTTTTGACATTCTGTCCCATTTTCTTTTTTTTTTTAAAAAAAAAAAACAAAGGTAAAATTTAAAAGAGAAGGGAAAAAGAAAAAGAAAGAATGAGAAAGAAGTTTGATGTTGCTTTCAAGTTGACTTGATCAAACTACAAGCTCCCTTGAGGGCTTCCGATAACTTGGCTAATAATAATAATAATAGCTATATTCTTTCAGTAATAACAATAACTAATACTAATAATAATGATGATAAGGGATAGATCTTTATTTGTAATGGATGGTGGGACAGAAAACATCAAGGTTTTTTTTTCTCTCTCTCTCGTGACGCTTCAAGCAGCTTTAAGCATTGATCTGGGGTGTGAAATACAATAACAGATTGCATGTTAGAAACTGGTCAGTAGGCAATGCATTGTCAGCAAACTTAGACAATAATCCTTTGAGTGTTGTAGCACTACAGCCATTAATAACAGAGCTTGTTAGCTAAAAGCTGGCAAAGTCTCAAGTATTTAAGAGGATTATGGCTATAAACCATTAAACACAGACGCTCACACACACATACACGCACGCACACACACAAATGAACATACATAGCCTTCTCTTTAACATTCAGAGCCTGACACTCTTTGCAAGTGTATGTGTGTGTGAGAGAACATGTGCATTGTGTATGCATAGGTACACGAGATTTTGATTTTATAAAGGACATGTTTATGGATGTCCATTTGCCTTTAAAAGGTAATGGCAATCTAAGCATTATTTTTTTGAAACCAATTGGGGTGGGAGTTTTTACCTCTTGTAAAATATATCCCCCCTCCCCATTTCTGGAATCGAAATGTCTTCCTATCTAAGTTGCTGTCAACATCCGACGTAAGGAAACTTTTTAATATTTCATGAGTCCCATTGAAGCACTAGAACAGGGGTGGGCAACTGTGGCCCTTTTACAACCTGTGGACTTCAACTCCCAGAATTCCTGAGACAGCCAAGCTGCCTCAGGAATTCTGGGAGTTGAAGTCCACAGGTTGTAAAAGGGCCACAGTTGCCCACCCCTGGACTAGAAGGCTCTTGGTCGTCCAGCAACTTTTCCTTAAGAGGCAAATGTCTCTACATAGGAGCCTTGGTAGTACAGTGGTTTAATGCACCCTGTAATTAACACAGCTGCCTGCAATTTCTGCAGGTTCGAATCTTACCAGACTCAAGGTTGACTCAAGGTTGACTTCCATCCTTTCAAAGGTAGGTGAAATGAGGACCCAGATTGTGGGGGCAATAAGCTGACTTTGTATAAATATACAAAAGTATGAAGGCTATTGCTTAACGCATTGTAAGCCGCCCTGAGTCTCCGGAGAAAGGCTGCATATAAATCAAATAAAAAAAAAATTGGGGATGGGCCCATGAGCTGGCTTTCAAGACCCACTTGATATGAATCTACAGCAGGGGTGTCAAACTCGATTTCATTGAGAGGGATGTGTTTCACCTCAGGGGGCCAGGGTGGGTATGGCCAGCTTGATGTCACTCATGTTGGGGGCGCCTGTGGGGGCCTGAGTGCTCTGCCAGCAAAAACAGGCTCCCGAGATCTGTTTTCGGCTGTGACGGCCTCCTGCAACCCTCTACCAGCAAAACAGAGCACGGGGGGCGGGGGACCTTCACAAGCTCCATTTTCACTGGCAGAGGCATCACAGGCCAGTCCTTTGCTGTTCTCAGGGTGTCCCTGTGGGAGAGATCTGAACAGAGTACGGTGGGGAGGACCCTCACAAGCTCCGTTTTCACTGGTAGAGGCACCGTGGACCAGTCCTTTGCTGGGAAAGGATTCTGCAAAATCTCCATTCCCTGCCCTCCTGGGGGGAGGATATTGCAAAATCTCCATTCCCGCCCCACTCTGGGGTCAGCCAGAGATGGTATTTGCCGGTTCTCTGAACTACTCAAAATTTCCACTACCAGTTCTCCAGAACATGTTAGAACCTGCTGGATTTCACCCCTGCCCCATAGGCCGGATCCATCCCCCGGGCCTTGAGTTTGACACCCCTGATCTATAGCATAGGGAAGTTCTACTAACCAATAATTAAACCCGATTTGAAAATCATTTTACTTTCTATTGCATTTTTCTGTTACAGATTTAAGGAATATCACCTTTGTTCATTTACTTCCCAATCGGTGAGTTTCACTGCTATGGGATTTGCACAAAGAGAAAGCTCATTTTATATCAGTTCACGCAGGGACAGTGGTGATATTCAGCCGGTTCGGATAAACCGGTAGTGGTGACCCCCGCCCACCCACTCCAGCCCTATGCTGTCCTATTTAGCCACATTTTCTAAGCTGTGTGCATGCGTGCAAGCTGTACATGTGAGCAAACCGCATGTGTGAAAGGCCACACACATGCATGGAAGGTGCACGCATGAGTGAAGCAAGCAAGTGTGTGTGGACGTGTGCTTACATTTTTGGTGCACGGCGAACCGGTGGTAAAATTATGTGAAACCCACCTCTGTGCTGGCACCACACAACACCATCAATGGGAAATGTTCATCACTTCCAAAATTTATAGTTAATTTTTTTTTTCCCTTCTGAAAATATCTACCAGAAAAGGAAAGATCCAGTGTTGCTTTATCCTTGATGCAACATTTGTTTAGATGTCTTCGGTAATTTTTCTGAATCCCATCTAAATAAAGGTAAAGTCATGTCAACAGTAGAGAATGGTGCTCATCTCTGTTTCTTAGCTGAGGAAGCCAATGTTGTCTGAAGATGCTTCTGCAGTCCTATAACTGGCATGACTATAGGTTGAGGCACATGGGACGCTGCTATCTTCCTACCAAAGTGGTACCAGTGGTGGGTTGCTCCCGGTTCGGTTCGGTTCTTGCGAACCGGTAGTAATGGTGGCGGGAGGCTCCGCCCACCCACCCCAACATCATCACTGATGATCTGAACGTGCTCCCATTGCGAACCAGTAGTAAATGAAAGTGGAACCCACTCTTGAGTGGTACTTATTTATCTACTCACATTTGCATCAGGGGTGGGTTCTAAATTTTTTTACTACCGGTTCTGTGGGCGTGGCTTATTTTGTGGGCATGGCTTGATGGTCATGTGACAATTCTTTAGGATTTAGTAGAGGTACTGGTCTACCAGGCTTTTAACTGATTGCAGAGCTGTACCGGTCTATCCATTTATTTCTGCAGGCACTGATCTACCCATTTATTTTTGCAGGCACCGGTCTACTCATGTATTTTTGCAGGCACTGGTCTACCCATTTATTTTTGCAGGCACTGGTCTACTCATGTATTTTTGCAGGCACTGGTCTACCCATTTATTTTTGCAGGCACTGGTCTACTCATGTATTTTTGCAGGCACTGGTCTACCCATTTATTTTTGCAGGCACCAGTCTACTCGTGTATTTTTGCAGGCACTGGTTTACACATTTATTTTTGCAGGCACTGCTCTACTCATTTGTTTTTGGAAGCACCGGTCTACCACCAAACTGCCTTTTACCACTGATCAGCTGTAGGGCCGTGGCAAGAGTTTAAACAGTTTTTCCTTATAACCCATCAGCTGGGATTCAGGAGGCAGCAATAGATTGGGTGTGGGGCCAAATAAAAAGTAAGAATAACACGGGTGGGGGGGGTGGCGGGGGACAGAACCAGTTCGGTGATGTCATATCATAACTGCTACCAGCTCGGTGGAACCGGGCAGAACCAGGAGGAACCCACCACTGATTTGCATGCTTTCGAACTGCTAGGTGGGCAGTAGCTAGGGCAAGGAATGGGAACTCGCCCCATTGAATGGTGCTTGGGTCTTGAACCTGGTCTGTCAGCTTTCCAGCTTAGTGTCTTTAACCACTGAGAAATCATGTCCCTTCCCATTTAAATATTCATCTGCAACCTGTTTGGATATCTGGCTAGTAGCATAAACTGGCTTTTAATCTTCTGGGTTTCTTTATCTTACATAAAGACATCAAATACATGCTGGAGACAGCCATAAAGCTTTTCTTTTCAATTTTCATTATACTTCAGAGACTAGATTACTAAGCTCATCATCCTAGGGAAGATGTTTTTCTGAAGTTTTACTTTTCCTGCATTATTCTATTTCAAGTCTTTTGCCTAACAATTCCCCCCCTCCCCTTTTCTTTTGAGAAAACTCTGAATTGTTTTTAAAGACAAATCCCCCTTTGTGTGCCATTAGGATTGAAATGCAGTTGATAAATATCATTCGTTGAAGATAGAGATAGATAGACCTACACTGGAAAAATATATATGATGTTTTGCAGTGGATCTACAGTTCAGGAACCACCATTAAGCTCAACTCCAGTCAAACAAACAAACAAACAAATAAATCTTCTTCAAGAGAAGAAATTATTCCTGCCTTCCCATTAATGGAAGCAGAAGGTTATTACCCATCCAGCTCTTGATTCTGTTATTGTCTACAAAAACCTCTTAAGAAGAATGCAACGAAAGATGAAGCTCTACATTATGTACACAATGATGCAGCCAGCCATTTCATGCCCTCCTCATTTGACTGAATCCGCTCTTCTATTCAGGCAAGACAATTGTCAGGTCTGGAAATGTTAGCTCCCTCTTTCATGACAAATGGAAATGGAGAAGAGCAGTGAAGCTCCCTTGTAAAACAGATAGGGGGCCATTTTCTTTTCTCTCCAAACAGGAAAAGTAATGTTTATATCCCCTTCATGGTTTACTGCCTTGTTGTGGCGAAGGGGCTCGCGTAGCTCAATGAAGCAATGAGCTATGCTGTGCAGGGCCACCCAAGGTGGACAGGTCATAGCAGAGAGTTCTGACAAAACGTGATCTACTGGAGAAGGAAATGGCAACCCACTCCAGTATCTTTGCCATGAAAACCCCATGGACAGTACCAAAAGGAAAAAAAGATATGACACTGGAAGATGAGCCCCTCAGGTTGGAAGATGTCCAATATGCTACTGGGGAAGAGCAGAGGGCTAGTACCACTAGCGCCAGAAAGAGTGAAGCGACTGGGCCAAAGCTGAAAGGATGCTCAGCTGTGGATATATCTGGTGGTGAAAGGAAAGTCCGATGCTGTAAAGATTTTTTCTCCATAGGAACCTGGAATGTAAGATCCATGAATCAAGCCAAGCTGGACGTGATCAAAGAAGAGATGGAACATTGAACATAGAAATCTTAGGAATCAGTGAACTAAAATGGACAGGAATGGGTGAATTTAATTCAGATGACCATCGGGTATACTACTGTGGGCAAGAATCCCTCAGAAGAAATGGAGTAGCCTTCATAATCAATAAAAGAATAGGAAAAGCAATACTGGAATACAATCTCCAAAATGACAGAACGATCTCAGTTCGAATCCCAGGCAAACCATTCAATATCTCAGTAATCCAAGTCTATGCCCCAAACACTGGTGCTGAAGAGGATGAAGCCCTATAGCACCTTATAGAATTAACACCAAAAAATGATGTCCTCATCATCATGGGGGATTGGAATGCTAAAGTAGGAAGCCAAAAGATGACAGGAATAACAGGCAAGTTTGGCCTTGGAGTACAAAATGAAGCAGGGCACAGGCTGATAGAATTCTGTTAAGATATTACGATGGTCACAGCATCTTTTCCAACAACCCAAGAGACCACTCTACACATGGACATCACCAGACAGACAACACAGAAATCAGATTGACTATGTGCTCTGCAGCCAAAGATGGAGAAGCTCTATACAGTCAGTAAAAACAAGACCAGGAGCTGACTGTGGTTCAGATCATGAACTTCTAATTGCAAAATTTAGGCTTAAATTGAATAAGATTAGTCTTGAAGTCATGTCTGACCCATTGCAACCCCATGGACTATGTTCCTCCAGGCCTTCCTGTCCTCTACCATCCCCCGGAGTCCATTTAAGCTCATGCCAACTTCTTCAGTGACTCCAGCCACCCAGCTCGTTCTCTGCTGTTCCCTTCTTCTTTTGCCCTCAATCTTTCCCAGCATTAGGTTCTTCTCCAGCGGGTCCTTCCTTCTCATCAGGTGGCCAAAATATTTGAGTTTCATCTTCAGGATCTGGCCTTCTAAAGGGCAGTCAGGGTTGATCTCCTCTAGCACTGACCGGTTTGATTGCCTTGCAGTCCAAGGGACTCTCAGGAATCTTCTCTAGCACCATAGTTCAAAGCAGTGGTGGGTTGCCCCTGATTTGCACCAGTTCTATAGAATCAGTAGTACAACCAGAGGGAGGCTCCGCCCACTGACCCTGATGTCATGAAAATGCTTCTGCACATGCACAGAAGAGTATGTGCATGCACGTCCCCATTGCAAACCCGTAGTAAAGGTAAGTAGAACCCACCCCTGGTTCAAAGGCCTCAATTCTTTGGCACTCAGCCTTCCTTATGGTCCAACGTTCACAGCTCTACATTGCAACTGGGAAAACCAAGGGGGAAGTACAACCTCCCAAATGAACAGAGCGATGATGAATATTTTGGAAATAGATGAATGTGGTTTCTGGAATCTCAATCATCATGCACAGATGAGATCAAAGTCTAGAAGAGACCAATAAAGCTTAGCTTTCTGAAGCTTCTTCTTCTGGTTGTTTACCTGGACTTGTGAAAATCTAGCTATCTGAAAAACTCAGGCCTAAGCAGAATGAAATTTTAACCCTGAACCGGTGGTGAAATTCAATTTTTTTTTACTACTGGTTCTGTGGGCATGGCTTGGTGGGCGTGGTGTGGTGTGGCTTGGTGGGCGTGGCAGGGGAAGGATACTGCAAAATCTCCATTCCCTCCCCACTCCAGGGGAAGGATACTGCAAAATTTCCATTCCCACCCCACTCCAGGGGAAGGATATTGCAAAATCTCCATTCCCACCCCACTCTGGGGCCAGCCAGAGGTGGTATCTGCCGGTTCTCCGTACTGCTCAAAATGTCCATTACCGGTTCTCCAGAACCTGTGAGAACCTAATGGATTTCACTCCTGTCCTGAACTATGTGGGTAAGGGAGTTAAATATTTGCAAGGAGGTTAGGGTTATGATCATAATGCTTAGTGATCAACTCGTTATTCTTTGGATGGTATTTCTATACATATTTTCAAACATAATTTCCATATTGGGGGACTTCTACTGTATAAGAAAATTACCTACATTTGCATAATGATTAGAATGCAAAGACTTGTACCCAATTATTCACGTAAGCCTCCTTGACTCACCATGGGTGAGTAGGCAGCAATATAAATTTTCTAAAATAAATTAAAATAAATAAATAAAAATATGAAAAATATAGGATCATAGAGAACCAAGACTATATATATGGTCACAAAATTTATTTATTTATTATATTTATTTATTTATTTATTTATTTATTTATTTATTTATTTATTTATTTATTTTATTGAATTTGTATACCGCCCTACTCCCAAAGGACTCAGGGCAGTGAACAGCCATGGAATAAAACATATAAATACAAAATTTAAAATAGATTAAAACGAATTAAATAATTTGGCTGAACAAATTTAAAACCCCAATAATTTAAAACCAGATTTAAAATTTCCATTTAAAAAGGGGAAAGACTTAGCTCAGGCCGGCTTGATGAAATAGGAAGGTCTTAAGCGCGCGACGGAAGGTACGCAGATCCGGGATCCTCCGTATCTCCGGGGGGAGCTCGTTCCAAATAGTAGGTGCCCCCACAGCGAAGGCTCTCCCCCTGGGGGCTACCAGTCGACATTGTTTGGCCGACGACACCCGGAGGAGCCCCTGTCTATGGGAGCGTACTGGTCGGTGGGAGGCTATTGGTGGTATATATATACTGCACAATGACACTTATAAGAACAGATCACAGTGGATGATGGGGATTTTCATACTTCCTGAATGTTTATAGTGGAACTGGTATGACCCAGTGGTTGAGAGATTAGATTCAGACAGACCTGGGAGATACCTGGTTGAATCCATCTTGCATTGTGATCTCACTGGAGCACCAATCTTGGCTCTAGCCCATTGCAACTAGTTCCTTGTTATTTGTGTGGTTTGCTAATACTTGGTGTGGCAGCTGCATTTGTGCGAGGAGTTGCTACTGTTCATTCCATGCCTACCATGATAGAAAAAGTTGGCTTTTCTGCACCAGTAAATATGTGATTTTTGGCACTCCCGACATGTAGTGGATATTTATGGCTTCCCTACCGCTGTGATTTCTTTTTTTTCCCTTCCACCTTCTACTCTCTAAAACGTTAAACATTTCTTTATAATTAGTGAGCCTTGTCAAGTAAGTAGCAAAGTAGCAATGCAGTTGGCCAGCAGCCTAAAAGCCAAAGGAAGAATTGCAAATTCTTGGAAGAGAAGATAGAAGCAGAAGTTTAAAGCAAGCAGAAGACAAATCCCTTCCAGTTGGCTTGGTTTCAGTTTGGCAGGCCTGCAGTGTACACAGAGAAAATGTAAAAAGAAAAGAACAAGAAAAACAACAACAACAACAACCAAGGACAGAGTGTATTGGGCCAATACTGATAACAATTGAATAAATAAAATAAATCCCAGATAGCAATCAGTGCATATTGATGAAAACAAGGATGATTGCTTTTCCTTCATTTTCCCAAATTAATATTCAGGGTGGGGAGTCTGTTGGGAGTGAAGCAGTTTTACTTCCATATCCTCCACCTTTTAAAATCAATACTAAGAGTCATGATAAGAGCAATGAATTCATAATAAATCCCACCCCACATACACATTCTGCAAATACAGACACAGTCAAGTATCCCAAGCAAGACTCAGCTTCCCCACCCTATTAATCTAGGGTGGTCAACATCCAATTTACACCCACCCTGATAATTCTTAGCTTCATAAATATGTGTCTTGGGTGCAAGGGTGTTGTTGTGGTTCGCCAGCAGCCTGCGGAGCTGGCAGCGGAGTCAGACAGCGATGAGGCTGAGGAAGAACATGGGCCAGTCCTGGAGGCTGGGGAAGGCCCAGATGAGGGCTCTGCGTCGGAGGCAGAGATGGGGCCAGGGCCATCGGAGAGTGATGTGCAGACTCCAGAGCCTTCAGAGGCTGACAGTAGAGAGGCAGAGGAACAGGAGGAACCTGTTCCTAGTGCACGTATGAGAAGAGCTGCCAGAATGCAAGAGCAGCTAAAGCAAAGAGGATGACTCGGGAGTAAGACCAAGAGATGATAGGCCCCTCCTATAAGGCTTAAAAGAACAGCAACGGCTCTTGGGCTCTTTGTTGGAAAACAACGTTGATAGTCTTGCTGCATTTATCTCTTGTTGGGATCTTCTGCTTTTGAACTTTTGCCAAGAGAAGCCTTTGGCAGTTTGCCTAATTATACCAAGGTTGGTGATTAGACTGGAGAATTTGTGTTATGAAGAGTTTGTTTTAATTTAGTTTGGACTACGCTGAGAATGAGTTAATTCTCAGTTGTTCTAATAAGGTCTGTTTATTTCTGACACCTGTGTCAGAAGTACCAAGGCATTTCTGGGTTGAAAAGATTAGCCAGTGACATCACTGTTGCCCGGGGCATGTCGAGTTGTGTGTGGGGGGAGTCCTTTCATGTCTCTGGCAGAAGATGGAGTTCAGGACAGGAGCTCACCCTGCCCCACAGCAGCACTAAGGTCTCAAACGCGGGCTTGGTGTTTGTCACCCCAGCAACTTAACCAGGTGAGCTACCATGCTCCTTTGTATAGTTCCTAATTTTGGCATTAGAGAGTCCCACCGACAGTTTTCTCTTAATCAGAATTTATTTCAGATTTGCTCTGTGTAGTTCATTTTAAAATAATGACGACAGAAAATGAAATTGGAAGGTGTGTTTGGCAGCTGCTTTTATGGGCTGACTAGGACAAGGAAAGGCTGGGAGTAAGCAGTATTTATTATCATAAATTCCAGCATAAATTTCAAGTGTTGTTAGCAGCTACCGTTTTTTCTACAGGCAGCAAGGCACATGTTCTTCTCCCTATTATTTCAAATCCATACTCACACATTTGTAACCACCTCAGTAAATCAGTCCTCACCCCTCAATTGTGTTTTTAATTTAATATATAGATTTTTATTTTTATTTTTATTTTTTTTTAAAAAAAAAAACAAGACTGTAGAATATAATAAATTCTATGTATATATTTCAGCTTCTACCAGTTGGAACTGAACTAATGTTATTCTCTTTTAATTCCTTAATTACATCTACATATTGTAATTAGCCATCTATGGCTATGATCCATAAATCTATTAATTCCAAGCATTAGGTTCTGTCACATTTTATCCCTTTTAAGAAACTGGACAAATCCAAGGGTAATATTGCGACATGCTTATAAGTGGCAAATGTTTACAATTTTAACACAAAAGCCAGAGCACAAAAGCTGAAGTTCTCTCTTTCCCAAAGAAATGTCTATTATGATTCTTGATCAAATAGTGTCCCTATTGTGCTATCATTATACATACAAGATTATAGTGTTCTCGTGCAAACTAATGTCTCTCTCTCTCTACATATTCCCAAACTATTTTACCAGTTGCTGATGGCATGGAAATGTTGGGATATTGTTGGCCAGGGTAATCCCCATACTTGCACCCCAGTGGGGCTACTGCCAATCACTCTAGATGGGCTACATTTAAGAAACATCCAGAAGATTCCATTGCTACAAAATGTGGCAATTATGACTCTGACTGCTAATCTTGAAATGAAACCAATACAACATAAAGTTAGCCAAATGGTAAGGCCAGGAGATGAGGCAAGGAAGGAAGGAAGGAAGGAAGGAAGGAAGGAGGGAGGGAGGGAGGGAGATCAAAGGAAGGAAGGAAGGAAGGAGGGAGGGAGGGAGGGAGGGAGGGAGGGAGATCAAAGGAAGGAAGGAAGGAAGGAGGGAGGGAGGGAGGGAGGGAGGGAGATCAAAGGAAGGAAGGAAGGAAGGAAGGAAGGAAGGAAGGAGGCAGGCAGGCAGAAAGGGAGATCACTGGAAGGAAGGAGGGAGGGAAGAAGGGAAGTAGATCAATGGAAGGAAGGAAGGAAGGAAGGAAGGAAGGAAGGAGTGAGGGAGATTAATGGAAGGAAGGAACGAAGGAATGAATGAATGAAGGAAGGTGGCATGGAGGGAGATCAAAGGAAGGAAGGAGGGAGGGAGAGAGATCGAAGGAAGGAAGGAAGGAAGGAAGGAAGGAAGGAAGGAAGGAAGGAAGGAGGAGGCAGGCAGGCAGGAAGGTAGATCACTGGAAGGAAGGAGGGAGGGAAGGAGGGAAGGAGATCAATGGAAGGAAGGAAGGAAGGAAGGAGGGAGGGAGGGAGGGAGGGAGATTAATGCAAGGAAGGAAGGAGGGAGGGAGATTAATGGAAGGAAAGAAGGAAGGAAGGGACAAATGAACGAAGGAAGGTGGCATGGAGGGAGATCAAAGGAAGGAAGGAGGGAGGGAGAGAGATCAAAGGAAGGAAGGAAGGAAGGAAGGAGGAGGCAGGGAGGGAGGGAGGGAGGAAGGGAAGGAGATCAATGGAAGGAAGGAAGGAAGGAAGGAAGGAAGGAAGGAAAAGGCAGGGAGGGAGGGAGGAAGGGAAGGAGATCATTGGAAGGAAGGAAGGAAGGAGGGAGTGAGGGAGATTAATGGAAGGAAGGAAGGAAGGAAGGAAGGAACGAGTGAACGAAGGAAGGTGGCATGGAGGGAGATTGAAGGAAGGAAGGAAGGATAGAAAGAAGGAAGGAAGGAAGGAAGGAAGGAAGGAAGGAAGGAGGAGGCAGGGAGGGAGGGAGGGAGGAAGGGAAGGAGATCATTGGAAGGAAGGAAGGAAGGAGGGAGTGAGGGAGATTAATGGAAGGAAGGAAGGAAGGAACAAGTGAACGAAGGAAGGTGGCATGGAGGGAGATTGAAGGAAGGAAGGAAGGATAGAAAGAAAGAAGGAAGGAAGGAAGGAAGGAAGGAAGGAGGAGGCAGGGAGGGAGGGAGGGAGGAAGGAAAGGAGATCAATGGAAGGAAGGAAAGAAGGAAGGAAGGAAGGAAGGAAGGAAGGAAGGAAGGAAGGAAGGAAGGAAGAGGCAGGGAGGGAGGGAGGGAGGAAGGGAAGGAGATCAATGGAAGGAAGGAAGGAAGGAAGGAAGGTTGGAGAGAGGGAAATTAATGGAAGGAAAGAAAGAAAGAAGGAAGGAAGGAAGGAAGGAAGGAAGGAAGGAAGGAAGGAAGGAAGGAAGGAAGGAAGGAGCATTAAGACTCTTCTCTCCATCTAAAGCAGGGATCCAATCTTTTGGCTTGCCAGGGCCACATTAAGTGAAGACAAATTATTTGGGGCCACATAAAAAAACGTATAATATGTTTAATTTATATAAATAACAAACTTCCTTTATTTTCTAAATATTTTTTGTTACAGTCTTGAGGGACCGTATGACTAACAGTCCAGGGCTGCATGCAGCCTTTGGCCCAGGGGTTGGGCACACCTAATTTAGATGTTGGGCTATGTTTTACATTGTTATCAAATGGTTAGTGTTATGTTTCTCTTTTGCGTTGTTACCCATCTTGTGAGCCTGTGGACAGAAATAGGGTTCTGTATATACGAACGAAGCATCAGAAGACAGGTAAATTCTGGTACATATTCCTGCTGAGCAGAGAGCACACACCTACATATGGGTCAAAGTCAACTGAAGTCTTTGGTTCTTTTCAATTCAGAGTTTAAGATTGAAAAGGTCAGCTGCTCCCTGAGTGTAGGGAAAAAGCCCACTGCCCAAATGCCTCCCTGTTTCGCTGTGAGATTTAAGCTGAATTCACTGAGAACATGCTTTGTCACAAATTCATGGGGGAAAAAACCCAGAATCTGCATCCAAAGAATCTTTTTGTTAATGAATCAAGTTCTATACACACAACATTGCTACCAGGAAATGTGCAAGCAGCACAACTATTAATTTTTGAGCATCTTTTGAAAAGGCTAATTAGAATAACAAGAACCAACAAGAGCCAGATTTATATCTCTCCTTTTTTTTTTTTTTCAACTCCCTGGAGCTCGGGAGGCTGTTGCTTGATTTTTTATATATTTTTTTGCAGTTTACCAGTTCAGGAGCCAATGACTAGTTCAACGGTGCTATCATCCCCTTTGAGAAACAGAGACGAGCCGGCCATCAATTGCGGCTCGGATTTGTTTGCGATGCATCGCTTTTGTCAAGAAGGGACACCCATTTTCAAAGCGCTCTTGTCAGAAAAAAAAAAAAAAAAACCTTGGGAACCTCACATCTCGGGCTACTCTCTGTTGTCATCACAGGTTCAAATTAATAATGCGAGGCCCTGCTTCAAAAACCTTAATCCAAGCTGGTGTATTAAGATGCCTGCATTAGCCGTGTCCTGTTTTCGTTTTGACATTGCCCTGTTTAAAGCGTTCGTTGTTGTTGTTTTTTTTTCTTTTCTTTTACGTTGCGTGAGTAGTATTGAGAACCTTAATGCACAATATTGACAGAGTAATAAAAATAGCAAATTACACTGCAGGCTTTGTGCCAACTTCATTAAGATCCCAGTCATACAGAGAGAGGGAAGAAAAGGAGAGAGAGAGAAAGAGCAAAAAAGAGAGAGAATGAGAGAGAGAGCGAATGCAGGACCAAACAATATCAAGATACATTGAATACATTTTCAAAGCTGCCACGATACATTAAATAAAAAATCTGAGATTATAATACAAGAGAGAGGTGCATACACAAGACACAAATAGCCCATTCTTAGTACATTTGTCAAAGATCAGTTTAAACAAATCCACATTTATCTGTCATTCGCGTGTCCTTTAACTTGAAGCGTCTTCTCTGCATTTATGCCCAATAGCATAAATCCCCCTTGCTTATTTTTTTTTTTAAATGTTACAGTACTTATGTTTCCTGCACACTTCTTGTAAAAATAAATTTCAGATAGGTGTGGGATTTTCTATGTAACGTTTCAGAATGTGAGAGCATTTCAAGCACAATTTTCCTTCAAAATCTGTGTATACGGGTGGATTTGTGTGTTGATTTTGTTTTTTTTTTTCCATTGGAAATCAATTTTAATAGATTTCACAGCTTTGCTTTTAACAGAAATCCTTGCTGGATTTTTCTTTCGACATCCTTAGGAGAAAGAAGAGATTGAGTAGTTCAAATGCAAAACATTCTTCAAAAGGAGAAAACTAACGCATCAATGAAGCCTACTAATGGATACATCCAACTTTTTTCAGTTAATAAGGTAAGGTAAAGGTTCCCCTCACACATATGTGCTAGTCGTTCCCAACTCCTACGGGGTGGTGCTCATCCTCCGTTTCAAAGCAGAAGAGACAGCACTGTCCAAAGACGCCTCTGTGGTCATGTAGCCGGCATGACTAAATGCCAAAGGCACACGGAACGCTGTTACATTCCCACCAAAGGTGGTTCCTATTTTTCTACTTGCATTTTTTAGGTGCTTTCGAACTGCTAGGTTGACAGAAGCTGGGACAAGTAACGGGAGCTCACTCCATTACACGGTGCTAGGGATTCGAACCGTTGAACTGCCGACCTTTCGATCGACAAGCTCCGTGTCTTAGCCACTGAGCCACCACGTCCCTTAATTCCAGTTAATATCACTATTCAAACGGTTACTCATCATTTTGTCATTTATTCATATGAATCTATTATTATTATTTTTTCCAGATGGCAACATGTTTGCTCTTAAAGTGCATTTTCTATTCATGGCCTGTATTTCTATTCTGTTGGCATGTATGATAGCCCTTGTGATCTTCAAGGCACTAGGTTTGGAGAGACAATTCATTGCCTTGTGTCCCTAAAGCTTAAGGCTCTTATGCAGTAAGCTAGAAGTAAGTAAGTAAGCAGTAAGAAATGGGAAAACTTCGATCTTTTTGCTCAACCTGCAGATGTTAAGAGTCTTGAGCCATCTCACCACATCACACCCATTTCTGTCCTGCACACACAACCTTGTTGAAGGTAACACATGTGCTCCTCCTTCTAGAAGGCTAATTGTTGTGGTCAGTGGTGAAATCCAATTTTTTTTTACTACCGATTCTGTGGGCATGGCTTGGTGGGCATGGTGTGGCTTGGTGGGCATGGCAGGGGAAGAATACTGAAAAATCTCCATTCCCACCCCACTCCAGGGGAAGGATACTGCAAAATCCCCATTCCTTCCCCACTCCTGGGGGAAGTATATTGCAAATCTCCATTCCCACCCCACTTTGGGGGCCAGCCAGAGATGGTATTTGCCAGTTCTCTGAACTACTCAAAATTTCCACTGAGGGTTCTCTGAACTGCTCAAAAATTTCTGCTACGGGTTCTCCAGAACCTGTCAGAACCTGCTGGATTTCACCCCTGGTTGTGCTGAATGATGCCCCCAGATACTCCAGAGGAAACCCAGATTCCAGGGAAGAGCTTTGCATGTTTCCTTCAATGATTTCTGGAAATTCTGATGTGTTTGAAGGGCTAACATTCTGCTTTTGTCTTCCAACAGGGATGGCATTGGTGAATGATCTGAACTTTGTCAGATTCTAAACCCCAACCTTGTTAAATATACTTACAGCAATAGCAATAGCCTTTAGGCTTATATACTGCCCCATAGTGCTTTACAGCACTCTGTGAGCAGTTTACAGTGTCAGCATATTGTCCCCATCAATCTGGGTCCTTATTTTACTGATCTCGGAAGGATGGAAGGCTGAGGCAACCTTGAGCTGCTCAGAATCAAACTCCAGCCTGTGGACAGAGTTAGCCTGCATTAGTGCATTCTAACCACTAACCATTAACCATGGCTCTTATCACAGAGAAAGCCATGGGAGTGAAATTTAATAGCAGTGAAATTTGTGTTGTAAATGTGCAAAAGAAGAACAAATCCCTTCAAATATAATTTAATAGTTCAGCTTTGCAGACTCACAAGCCATAGCAAGCTAGTCAAACTTGAAGGATATAGGAACTCACTAACTTATGGAACTAGCTGTATGTGTAGGATGCTATTGTATTTTTTTACACTACACTACTCTACACTACACAACACTTATTATTATTAGTATTATTATTATTATTATTATTATCATCATCATCATCATCATCATCATCATTATCATCATCATCATTATTATTTATTGGATTTATATCCGCCCTCTCTCCAGAGGACTCAGGGCGGCTCACATCAACGAAACAATCCCAATAAATGCAATGTAAAACATACTAAAAAGAGACTAAAAACCGATTTAAAACTAAAAACCAATTTAAAACAATGCATACACACATGCACAATCTTGATCAAGATTTTTTCTAGCTAAATGTATTCTATAGAGCAGCTTCCCAAGGATGGGTATGAAAACAACACAATACTAATACTTTTGACTGTGATTGCTTCCAGAAACTAATCTTCCCATTGAAGCCCAAACTTCTAAAACTGTTAAATTGTCCCTGGAGTGCCTCCCATAGGCACAACACAGGCCAGTCTAAAGCTGGTGAGCACACAAAGAGGTGGTGATTTTGTTACTTAATTGAGTTCTAAATCATTTCCTTTGTCAGGATGGATTAACAGACTGGATGAATTGTAGAGGGGCTGTGTTGACTCACAAAATAGTAGCAGTGGATGGACATCTACTTATTAGGACCAAGTTCCCCCACCCCCACCCCCACCAAAATTTAATCTCCCCAAAATGAAGATAAAGATGAAACTTTTCAGATGAAATCATGGTTCACTTTAACATTTTTTTTTAGAATTAAATGCTTTTTAAATAGACATAATGATGTATAACTTTAATAGACATCCTCCTTTTAATACTGTGTTTTCCCGAAAATAAGACCCTGTCTTATTTTTTTATTTTATTTTTTTGAACCTTGAAATAAGCACTTGGCCTTATTTTGGGGGAGGTCTTATTATTTGGGGGCGCGTGAAGCAAGACAGGGCTCGTCTTGCCATTGATTGATTGATTGATTGATTGATTGGTTTGATTTATATGCCACCCTTCTCCAGAGACTCAGGGGCGGCTTACAATGCGTTAAGCAATAGCCTTCATACTTTTGTATAGACCTGCTTAGTAGAGCTTTTGGGCCCCGCAAGCAGTGTTCTTTTTTATACAAAGTCAGCTTATTGCCCCCACAATCCGGATCCTCATTTTACCTACCTTGAAAGGATGGAAGGCTGAGTCAACCTTGAGCCTGGTGAGATTTGAACTTGCAGTAATTGCAGGGAGCTGGTGCTACTTAATAGCACTTTAGTCTGCTTCACCACCAAGGCCTCTTACCTGATTTCCAGCTCTGCATTTAATTATTTTTGGGGGGGAGGCTTATTTTATCGCATGCACTCAAAAGCCTGATTGGGCTCATTATCAGGGGATGTCTTATTTTCGGGGAAACGGAGTAGACATCTGCCAATCCCAATGGAATAAGGTAAGAAATTTATGTTTTAGCTCACCACTTGTATCACCCTTTCTCAAAGTAAATGCTTTTTCCTGGTGGTTCTTGGTGGCATGCAAAATCTATCAAGGGAAGACTGTCTCCTGATGACATGTCCAAGAAGACCATGCACTTCCCTTGTTGCCATTTTGGTCTACTCAAGCATATTCAAATCAAGACTAATTAGGAAATTCTGAAAGTATCTCACATGAGTGCTTATTGGAGATATGGGGAAAATAGCGATGCAAACAATGAGAACCAAATACAAGAGAGGCAGTATTGTTTTACTGCTGAACATAATAATAAATACAAGCAATTTAAATCTCACCAGCGATGCTCTGTGTGTGGGATGTGGGTTTTGTCCTTGGATGACCACGTGCCACAGATTAAGATGGATTCTTCTTTGTGCTTCTGCCTTCTCCAAATGCTAAAGGAAATGGAGTCTGGCTTCCCAGCATGCACTTGGTTTGAGACTGTGGGCTGATGGGTAATGGGATGGGGGCAGCTTCAAACAATATACTTGGTATTTATCCCTCCGGCCACTAGATGGGGCTAGAGAGCAGCAACAGTATATAAAAGCTATATGCTGGGGCACGGCACTGACTATCTGCTTTTCTTAGGAAACCAAGCGAGCAGAGAAGCAAATTAAAAATGAATGAACATAAGGACAGAATGTGCGCACACAGAGATTTTCTGATGAATATTCCACCTTTTTTTCCTTTTAAAAGAAGGAAACAACTGCTTTAATCGGGGAAAGGGGAATAACACAAACGCAAATACTCCTTCCGCATTTCTGATGGGTCGAAAAGCTGAAAAGAATGAAACAGGTTGAATAATTTATGTAAAAGGCCTATTACACAGAGGTTTTGGTTTTTTTTTGTGTTTTTTTTTTGCAATGAGAAAAGTTAAATGCATGCCGCTTTAGAGAGACCTGTGTTTGATATGGAAAAAGATAAATAATTAAGAGTGCCTGAAATAGCATTATGCCCCCTTAGAGAATTATTTCTTTTATAATGCATTGATTTATCTATTGTTTTACCT
>JAKOOJ010000038.1:4481399-4561976 GCA_022577455.1 Arizona elegans | reverse complement strand
CAGAGGATTATGTGAAACCCAGAAAATGATTTCAGATATACTTTACCGCGCAGAACAAGTTGAGGGCTGTTCAGTGATAGTTCTGAAATGAGGTTTCAATTCTGAGAACAGAAAGGCTTCCTACTTCACTTTCTTCTTCTTCTTTTTCTGCATTCATCATACTCTAGGTTTAATTAAACAAGTTCATTATCAAATAGTGAATTTCTTCCTGAAAATTTCTACTCTGCATTCAGCTCTACAGCCGAACATTTTAATTAGTTTTAGCTCTCTTTTTTAAATTATTCAGCTGTTTATGCAACTTATTATCCTAGGGAGGGGTTTTTTTTATTTTTAATAAATTATCTAGTCAATGATACTTGACTGTAATCTACCTTTACTGTAAACTGCAAAGAGAGATGAATTCTGAATGGGAATATGTAGCATGTGAACATGGAGGAGGAAGGAAGGAAGGAAGGAAGGAAGGAAGGAAGGAAGGAAGGAAGGAAGGAAGGAAGGGGAGGAGGGGGGAGGAGGGGGAGAGGAGAGGGGGAAGGGGAAGGGGAAGGGAGAGGGAGAGGGAATAGAATAGAGTAACAGAGTTGGAAAGGACTTTGGAGGTCTTCTAGTCCAAACCCCTCCTTAGGCATGAAACCCTACACCACTTCAGACAAATGGTTATCTAATCTCTTCTTATAAACTTCCAGTGTTGGAGCACTCACAACTTCTGGAGGCAAGTTGTTCCACTGATTAATTGTTCTCACTGTCAGGAAATTTCTCCTTAGTTCTAAGTTGCTTGGGAGAGGGGGAGGGGGAGGGGGAAGGGGAGGAGGAGGAGGAGGAGGAGGAGGAGGAGGAGGAGGAGGAGGAGGAGGAGGAGGAGGAGGAGGAGAAGAAGAAGAAGAAGAAGAAGAAGAAGAAGAAGAAGAAGAAGAAGAAGAAGAAGAAGAAGAAGAAGAAGAAGAAGAAGACATCTGAAGAATATAAAATCCAATCAAAGAGACAATAAATACTAATGAAATAGAAATGTAACACTCAAGAGCATCTTCCAAAGGTCTGTTGGAAGAGTTTGGTTTCCATCAGCTGACAGGAAATAATTCAGATGGCCATTAATCTGGCTTCAAGGGGAAGATTGAACCATAAAATGGGACTCTGTCTGAAAAGTCCTGGTGAAGAGGTTGTCCTCACCATCTTCAAAATGGGAGACCCACTGGTAATAGGGAAACTATACATTAGATCACCTAAACTGGGTGGTATTTTGGGGGTAGGGGACTCTAATATGAAACCAGATTGACTCTTTTCATTTTCCTTGCATGGAGCTGCAACCTCTTCAATGAACCAACTGGAACCAGTCACAGATAAGAACCACAAAAAACATAGGGTGCTTGCTTTCTGGAAGTCATTTAATAAGACTAATTTCCTTTTAGGTATGGAGAGTGGTGCCATGGCCTAGAGGTGGAGCTCTTGCCTCACAATCAGGAGACTGTGAGTTTGATCCTAGGTAGAGGCAGATATTTCTCTCTCCAGGCACAATGAATATATCTGCTGAACAAAACTCGCACTGACAACAGGAAAGGCATCCGGCCATTAAATACTCTGCTAGCTCCATTCAGTTGCCCAGACTCCATCCCACGAAGGATTATGGGGCTATTAAAAGAAGATGATGATTTCCTTTTAGGTATGCAGGCAAGATTTCTCAGCAAGTCAGAAGCACAGATGCAATTAATTAATTAATTAATTAATTAATTGTAGCAGAAGCCACTGACTTCACAAGGACTTCCTTTTTGATAAGCAGAGGCAGCATTGTTTCTAATGTGAATGTTTTTTTTTTAGATATTTTTTTTTCTCTCTCTCTGTTGTATAGATATTAACTGTTCTGTATTACAGATTTTTGTTGAGCTATTTAGAAATACACAAAAATAAAATCAGATTTCACCGCCTGGCTCCGTTCTCTTCCACATCATCTTACTTATCAATGCAAAATAAGCAGCGCAGAGAATCTGGCTTGCTTTTTTGTTCTCTGGATATTGATTTCTGCAAGATGTGTGCTAAATTAAGACACTTTCTAAAGAACCCCCTCCCACCACCATTTTTCCATCGTAAAGAATAATAAGACAGGCTGTTTTCAAGTTATGTCCATCTGCTTCTTCTCTGGGATAAGCCTGCTGTTGCATGGAGAGCTCATTAATGCCATCTACTGACAATTTATCAGAATCCTAATTATTACATGATAGGATATTTAGAAGAGACATTGAAGGCGGAAGCTATGCGTTTATCTGTTGAAGTTTCGTGATGAAAACTTCCTTTAACAGGCACCAAGAGAACAATTCTCTGGATGTATTTGAAGTATTTCCTTGCCATCACCTAAAATGTGCAATCCAAGGAGTTGGCACTAAAATTAATCAGCAATAAAATACTACATACAAGAAAACAGGCATGAATCAATAATGTTGAAACTCGTAACAAAGTACTTCAGACTTCCATTCCATGGAGAATCCATAATCCTGGTCCCAATGCACAGGAACAATCCAAACCACCCACATCCAAACACCATAATAGTGTCGATGGTATTATATTAATCAAAACTCAAAGCCCTAAGTCAAAGAAAACGGATTCTACCCAAATCCACCCTGTTTACAGAGAAGCTGAATCCTATGGACCATTTCAACTGAGCTTTTGAAGTTCTTTGAGGAGGAGTGATGATCAGTGGTGGTATTTAGCCTGTTCTATCCGGTTTGGGCGAACCGATAGTGGCGGCTCTGCCCACCATCCCGGACATCATCACGTCCCGTTTTTGATGCTCTACGTATTTTGATGCTCTACGCATGCATGGAGGTGGGTGCGCACTCCCATTTGCAAATCGGTAGCGAAGGTAAGTGACTACCATCCCTGGTGATGACAAATGGTTTTCCAACATCTTCTTAAAAACTTCCAGTGTTGGAGCATTCACAACTTCTGGAGGCAAGTTGTTCCACTGATTAATTGTTCTAACTGTCAGAAAATTTCTCCTTAGTTCTAAGTTGCTTCTCTCCTTAATTAGTTTCCACCCATTGCTTCTTGTCTTATCCTCAAGTGCTTTGGAGAATAAGTTGACTCCCTCTTTTTTGTGTCAACCCCTGAGATATTGGAACACTGCTATCATGTCTCCCCTAGTCCTTCTTTTCATTAAACTAGACACACCCAGTTCCTGCAACCATTTTCTGGTTTTCCAGCATTTATTTCTGCTTTCCAGTCAAAAATTCCCATTGGGTAAATTTGATTTGCTTAATGACCATGGTGTTCCCTTAACAACAACTGGAAAAAGGTCGTAACATTGGGTCTTGTCATGTGGTTACACCCTTAATGCCTGCAATGATTTATGATCATAATTCTGATCTCGCAGTTATAAAATGAAGATTATCTGTATTCAGGAAAAAAAAAAAAAAACCCAGAAGGAATTCTTTGTGAACTTTCAGGAAACATTTGGTAATTCACTGCTGAGAGCACAGCACTCTCTAGAGTGGTCATTATTTGGGGTTAGCACAGCCAGCTATGGTGGAAGGAAAAATCACCCAAAGAAGTGATGGAAATGTTGGTTCAGCCATATTTTGACATCCCGGTTTATGTAATCTGCCCTACATGGATTTTAATCTGAGTGAATGTTGATTAAATTCTTGAAAGGGAGAAATTGTTGATGGGCAGAGAGCCTTATTATTATTATTATTATTATTATTATTATTATTATTATTATTATTAATCAATTTCTACCAGAATATTGTCACGTTGAAAGCCTTATTTTAAGTACTGGTTAAGGGAGTTATTTCAAACATCAACCAAAGACTCACATAAATTTCATTTAAATCAGGTTAGAAATACAACAGCAGGGAAGAGAAATCTCTATGAAAACCCCAGACAACGGAACACCTTATGGTGTGCTCAATCCTTCCACTCCTCAACTTCTGCAGAGAATACTGTTGACTATTGTTTTCCTTTGGGTAATTTTTTAATTAAACTAACAGCATGGATGCAAGCGTTAGATCTCTACTATTCAATTGGCAGAGAAAGCTATTTGAATTTTAACATATTCAAGGGTTGCATTCTGTAATAAAAAGAAAAAAAAAGCAAAACAAGAGAGAGGGGAATGAAAGAGAGACTCTATCTGTGTGAATATAGATTATTCTATACAGAATAAATATAGAAAATATTTAATATGAGTTGCCCATCATTTATGAGGGAAGCATTCCTTGGAATACATTGCAAAGATGAATTGTAGCTGGAATCTTGCAAGAATGTATTCATGCACCAAAGAAAAGACCATTGCCCAAGTTTATTGGAGTAGATGTGGAAAGATATGGAACGCCCTGTTTCAACTGCCAGTGTGAATATTAATTTAGCTCAAAGTGGGTATGTCTTGTTTAATGAAAAGAAGGACCGGGGTGACATGATAGCAGTCTTCCAATATTGAACAGGCTGCCACAAAGAAGAGGGGGTCAACCAGTGGTGGGATTCAAATAATTTAAAAACCGGTTCTAATGACCGGCTGGGTGGGTGTGGCCATGGTGGGCATGGCCAAGGGGTGTGACAGGCAGGACTCAACCTCCTGTACCCCCCCTAGGAGCAAAAACAGGCCGGGGGGGACGCACTGCCCCCCCGTGCCTCATTTTGGGCCTAGGAGGCCTCCTTCCACTTACCTGGAAATCAAAATGGGGCACATGGGGACTCCTAGAAGGGGCAGGGTGGGAAGGGCCAGGGCTAGCCAGCAATTTAACTACCGGTTCACCCGAACTGACCTGAACCAGCTGAATCCCACAACTGGGGTCAACCTATTCTCCAAAGCACCTGAAGACAAGACAAGAGGACTCAGGGCGGTGAACAGCCAAGTAAAAACATAAACTACAAACATTAAAATACAATTAAAAAGATATATATAAATTTGGCTCCATGATTAAAAACAATAACAGACAATTAAAAACATTTTAAAAAGTGTTAGGCCAGCCCGGCTTGCTGGAAAAAGAAGGTTTTAAAGGCACGGTGGAAGGCACCGAGGTCTTGGATTCTCCTTATCTCTGGGGGCAGCTGATTCCAGAGGGTAGGTGCCCCCTCAGAGAAGGCCCTCCCCCTGGGGGTCACCAGCCTACATTGTTTGGCTGATGGCACCCTGAGGAAGCCCTCTCTGTGGGAGCGCACAGATTGATGGGAGGCCGTCGGTAGCAGCAGGCGGTCTCGAAGATAATTAGGTCCTATGCCATGGAGCACTTTAAAGGTGATAACCAACACCTTGAAGTGCACCCGGAAGACCACTGGGAGTCAGTGCAGCTCACGCAGGAGAGGTGTTGTATGGGAGCGCCATGCGGCTCCCGTGACTACCCGCGCGGCCGCATTCTGGACCAGTTGGAGCCTCCGGGTGCTCTTCAAGGGGAGCCCCATGTAGAGAGCGTTGCAGTAGTCCAGGCAAGAGGTGACGAGGGCATGAGTGACTGTGCACAGGGCATCCCAATCAAGAAAGGGCTGCAACTGGCGAATCAGGCGAACCTGACAGAATTAATCAGTGGAACAACCTGCCTCCAGAAGCTGTGGGTGCTCCAACACTGAAGGTTTTTAATAAGAGATTGGGCAATCAATGTTCTAAAATAGCATAGGCAGAGGTGGTATTCAGCCAGCTCAGACTGGTTCGCCTGAACCGGTAACAGAAATCGCAGTGAGCTTAAATGGACTCCAGAGGATGGTAGAGGACAGGAAGGCCTGGAGGAACATTGTCCGTGGGGTCGTGATGGGTTGGACATGACTTCGCAACTAACAACAAATTTTCCTCTTCTTTGTGGCATCCCCTCAAATATTGGAACACCACTACCATGTCATCCCTAGTCCTTCTTTTCATTAGACTAGATCAGGGGTCAGCAACCTGCAGCTCCAGAGCCACATGCAGCTCTTTGGGCCCTCTGCTGTGGCTCCCTATCAGGTGATCCCACCATTGGCTGGCCCCGCCCCTCACCCTCCCCTCCCAGTCACTCCTAGCCTGGCCTGAGAAGGTAAGGGATGGAGAAGTGGCCAGGGCAGAGAGAGAGAGATACAGAGAGAGGGGAGAGAGAGAGAGAGACATAGAGAGATACAGAGGGAGAGGGAGAGGTGGGAGAGGGAGGGAGGGAGGGACGGGAGAGAGAAATATGTCAAAAAGGATTTTGTGGTTCCTGGTATTTTTTAACAACTGGTTCTCTGCCCTAATGACCGGCTGAGTAGGCATGGCTAGGGGGTGTCATGTGACTGGTGGAAGTGAGCGACATCGAGTTGGCCACGCCCATCCATGTTTTGTGGCTCCCGGTGTTTTCATTTCTGTGGAAAATGGGTCCAAATGGCTCTTTGAGTATTTAAGGTTGCAGACCCCTGGACTAGATATATACCTAATTCCTGTAACCATTCTTTGTATGTTTTAGCCTCCAGCCCCCTAATGCTTCTTATTGCTTCTTCTTTGTCCTCTTTCCAGAATCTCAACATCTTTTCTATATTTGCATTTATTCTAATGGGGTAAAATATTTAATGCAAGATTAAGCATGTGGACATACACAGAGACGTACATGCAAATCTCTCCCCTCCCCACATCAAAGCAACAGTTTTCTCACCCTTTTCCATAAGTTGGATTTTTTTCCCCCCTCATCTTTTAAACACACTCTTTCCATTAATGCAAAGGAAAATCACTTTTCACACAATCGGATAGCTGTGCTTTCAGACATTTGTCTGATATTGTAAATTTTATCCATACACAAAGTAGGTGTGGAGATTTATACCTTGTGTGATCCTTTTAATGCTTTGTACTAGCTGCTAAGTTGCATATTTTGCTATCCAAGCATTGTAACTCACCACGAAATAACTAACAGTAGAAATTTAGTTAAATCTCAACAAAAAAGCTGGGGTGGAATGGGGAGGAAAAAAACACGCAGAACATCAGTTCTCAGATATAGCACTCCTTTTGGGAAATCAAAATTTTTATTGCCAGAAAAATAAATGTTCCAAATGCATGAATACAGATGCTGTTTGCAAATATGCACAATCTGTCTTTCAGGGGAAAGAATTTATACTGTATATAGTAATGGGAAACAGAAAACTGCATATTTCACTAAATTGCGTCTGTAGAGAGCAAGATTTATATGGTTGCTTTTTGTCACTAAACATGGGCCTCTAAAGCATTTCAGTTGAGGAAATGGACACGGGGGGCTCTGTCCCACATATTCAAAAAGGAGATGCATTTTGATATCATCTGCAATAAAACTATGCATATAACCTTCTTGGCCCTGTTCAGTTGATTTGTAAAGTGCAAATGTTTTGGTGTGAGAGAGGCATTGGTATTTATCTTAACCTGAGGAAATCTGAAGAGGTGCTTGGAACAGAAAGTGTAAGAGATTCGGGGTGGGTCTTTTTCTTGTCCTGAATTCAGGAATAAAGTAGAACAAATGATTCACAGATTTGTGACCATATGGGTGCCTTGAATTTGAAATCTTTGGTGTATATCAAGAGCCGTGGTGGTGCAGTGGTTAGAATGAATATTGCAGGCTAATTCTGCTGACTGCCAGCACTTTGATCCTGACCGAAGGTTGATTCAACCTTCCATCCTTTCAAGGTCGGTAAAATGGGGACCCAGATTGTTGGGAAGCAATAGGTTGACTCTGTAAACCACTTAGAGAGGGCTGTAAAGCACTGTGAAGCGGTATATAAGTCTAAGTGCTATTGGTATTGCTGTGTTATGAGTGATATCCAGAGAGAATCGTGGACAGATTTTTAAGCCTGATGCCAGTTTTTGAAGGTCTGTCTGCCAAATCTAGAAAGACACTCAGCAGGAATTCCAGAAGTTCTCTTGATTATATTAAGGTGGAGTAAGAGATTCTTGAAAGCCTATCCAAATTTATGAGTCTCTCGTCTTATACTCAACACAATCAAAGCAGGGTTATTTGAGTTTGTTTACCACATTCCCCTCTCTTTCACAACTTAGTGATACCAAATCCCCCTTAACTGCTTGTTCATGTCCTTCCTATCCTCACAATCAGCTTTACATTCCTTTACAGTGCTAAATTGCAATGTAGGGCTGTGGAAGTTGGACCATAAGGAAGGCTGAGCGCCAAAAAATGGAGGCCTTTGAACTATGGTGCTGGAGAAAACTCCTACGAGCCCCTTGGACTACAAGGCGATCAAACCAGTCAGTCCTAGAGGAGATCAGCCCTGACTGCTCTTTAGAAGCCGAGATCCTGAAGATGAAACTCAAATACTTTGGCCACCTAATGGGAAGGAAGGACTCCCTGGAGAAGAGCCTAATGCTGGGAAAGATTGAGAGCAAAAGAAGAAGGGGACAACAGAGAATGAGGTGGCTGGATGGAGTCACTGAAGAAGTTGGCATGAGCTTAAATGGACTCCAGGAGATGGTAGAGGACAAGAAGGCCTGGAGAAAAGTTGTCCATGGGGTTGCGATTGGTCAGACACTATTTTGCAACTAACAACAACAGTGCTAAAAACAGCTGACCTGGGAATCTTTTTATCTCCTTCCATGTGGAGGAGGAATCGAGGAACTAATTGAACCAAAGTCCTATTGCAAACCGGTAGTAAAGGCAAGTAGAACCCACCCCTGATCCATGGGCTGTCAGACTCCTGAATGAAAAATAATTACAACAACATAGTACGATTGACTTGTGGGGCCAGCGCAGCGTGCAATAAATTCACATGGTACAATAGGATTGGGTGATTGTTAGCAGGATTCAGTGGGATAGGGATTGTCTGTCTTTCACTGTGAGTTGTATTGTGTTGTGGTGGGTACACGAAGAGAGGCTAAGCCAATCTCATAGTACAAATGTTGTACTCTGACAATAAAGGTTTGAATTTGAATTTGAATTTATATTTTCCTTTCCTTTCCCTTTGCTATGTATTTTTTTACTTTTTCTTTCTTTTTATTTTTCAATGTATGTTTTTTTTTTCTGCTCTGTATTTCTTTTATATATTTTTTTTTTGTATTTATATTAGTTTTATCAGTTTAACTCAGAGGTGGTATTCAGCAGGTTCTGACCAGTTCTGGAGGACCGGTAGCAGAAATTTTGAACAGTTCAAAGAACCGGTAAATACCACCTCTGACTGGCCCTGCCCCCATCTATTCTCTGTCTCCTGAGACCCAGTTGATCGGGAGGGAATGGGGATTTTGCAGTATCCTTCCCCTGCCACACCCACCAAGCCATGCTATGCTCACCAAGCCACGCCCACAGAACTGGTAGTAAAAAAAAATTGAATCCCACCACTGGTTTAACTATAATGGTTAACAAAATTATTTTTAAAAAACAGCCCAACAACTAAGTGTTCACTTAGATCTTTAGCAAACAGAGTTTAGATGGGATGTTATCAACTCTGAACTGTGCAATGTTAAAAACCAGTAGCGGGATACTTCACTATCAATTTTCCATGTACATTGGTGACTGGGCCCCAGTAAATGTGCTTGTATCCAGGGGTGAAATCCAGCAGGTTCTAACGAACCGGTAGTGGAAATTTTGAGTAGTTCGGAGAACCGGCAAATACCACCTCTGGCTGGCCCCAGAATGGGGTGGGAATGGAGATTTTGCAGTATCCTTCCCCTACCAGGCCCTCAAGGCCATGCCCACAGAATCGGTAGGGGAAAAAAATGGATTTCACCCCTGCTGGTATCATTTTCACCTAAATGGGATCATCTCCCTTCTCCCCCACCTTGGAGTCAATTCCCTTTCTGCTAAAAAGCTTCAAAATCAAGGTTTTTATATATTTATTTATTTGCTTTAGCTATAGAGTATTGGATCCAATTATTCTCAGCATCTAACTACAGAATTTATTTTAATAAGGAGTGCAGTAAAACAAGGCATATAAAAATCAGATGCATAGGCAAAAAATAAAATAAAATCATCTTTAGTCATTAAGCTACAGAACAAATTGAGCCCTGCAGTTATTTCATTCCCAAAGGAGATCAGAGATTTGAAAGTATTGAAGGGATTAAACATTTGTGTTTGAGTGAACGTGTACAGTGGTTTTTTTTGCAGCCAATATAATTATTTTCTCCCAAATCCTTATTTTTTTAAAAAAAGTGAATTCAACACTCTTGCTTTATGGACTGCTGTTTCTTTCTCCACCCCATTTAGAATAGAATAGAGCTGGAAGGGACTTTGGAGGTCTTCTAATCCAGGGGTCACCAACCTTTTGGACCTCAGGGACCACTAAATTCATAATTTTAAATCCCGCGGACCACTAATATGATCTGCCTAATGACCGGCTGGGTGGGTGTGGCTAGGTGGTCATGTGACTGGGTGGGCGTGGTCAACTCAATGTCACTCACATTGAGGAGCGCCTTGCTGGCCTCTACTCACCCCTCCCCTCCCAGCCCCTCCTCCCCTGCCTTCTCAGGCTCCTTAGGACCCATACAGGAAGCAGTTGTTGAAGCTAAGCAGCCACCATGAGAAAGAGTTGGCAAAAGAGCACAGTTCAAATTGGATCTGACCGAGAAGGAGGCTCTGCAGAAGCACCTCATTGAGGAAGTAGGTGCATAGGCTTTCCAAGCAGAGGGAAGACCTACAGGAGTGCAAGGCCAGGTACTGGTGCCTGGAGGCTCAGCGGGCTGAGATGGTCAGCCAGTTCCAGGCCATGATGCAGTCCCAGTGGAACGAGGACCTCCGGCTCTTTGCCTCCAGCAGCACTTCCCTCCAGCCTTTGGCCAAAGCCCCACACTAAGAGGCTAAAGCAGACCCCAAGTCAGAATTTCTGCCCCCCTCTAGCCCAAACAAAAAGACCCAAAGGGGGAGACACTGCAGCAACACAACCATTCATTGCACATATCTGGCTGAGGGGCTGTAATTTGAGGAGCCCTGATTTAGTGCAGTATAAAAAAATGCAAATAATTTTTCTGCGGACCACCAAAATTTTCTCATGGAGCACTAGTAGTCCACGGACCACCAGTTGGTGACCGCTGTTCTAGTCCAACCCCTTGCTCAAGCAGGAGTCTATATCATTTCAGACAAGTGGCTGTCAGTCTCTTCTTAAAAACATCCAGTGGATGAAACACTCACAACTTCTGAAGGCAACTTCTGTTCCACTGGTTAATTGTTCTCACTGTTAGGAAGTTTCTCTTTAATTCCAGGTTGCTTCTCTCCTTGATTAGTTTCTATCCATTGTTTCTTGTGGCAGGTAGGTGGCAGAATGAGGAAGCTGGCAAAAAGAATCACCAAGTTGCACTCCTATTTCGCACTTGGCTTTTGAGTAGGGAAGAAACCAAAGATGACAAAGTGCTGGCTATTTCAGCAAGGTAATGATCTGATAGGGTCATGGGGACTCAGTGGTTAAAATGCTAAGCTTGTCGATCGAAAGGTCGGCAGTTCAGTGGTTCAAATCCCTAGTGCCACATAATGGGGTGAGTTCCCATTACTTGTCCCAGCTTCTGCCAACCTAGCAGTTCGAAAGCATGTAAAAATGCAAGTAGAAAAATAGGGACCACTTTTGGTGGGAAGGTAACAGTGTTCCGTGCACCTTTGGCATTTAGTCATGCCAGCCACATGACCACGGAAAGGTCTTCAGACAGCGCTGGCTCTTCAGCTTTGAAATGGAAATGAGCACCGCCCCCTAGAGTTGGGAATGACTAACACATATGTGCCAGGGGAACCTTTACCTTTACCTAATGATCTGATATTTACCTCCAAATCAATAGTGAACTACTTACAGGAGAGGTTTGGAATGGTCTTTATAGTTGGAAAAATTGATCATTATTGAATGCTTGTGGGGAGATCTTAATGCAATGAAAGCGATGACACGGGATAGTATTACTGAGCTAGAAATGGTTCAAAATGAAGAGTGGGGAAAAAAGGAAGGAAGGAAGGGGAAAGGGAGGGAGGGAGAAGGAAAAAAAGGAAGGAAGGAAGGAAGGAAGGAAGGAAGGAAGGAAGGAAGGAAGGAAGGAAGGTAAAGATAGATTGGCATAAGGATCTTCATGAGGAAAAGCAAGGACACAGGACTAAATATGCACAAGGAGATCTATCCATTCCACGGCCCTCCAATAACTCCTGATTTGTGGGTTACTTCATGCTCTCTGAGCTTGGTTGTTTCCTTGCAGTTGTTTCATTAACCAACTAGAAGGGAGTAGGGTTTTCCCTCTCGTTATATACAGTAACTTGCCCTATCAGTGTTGTTGGGAGTGTTCGGTCCTACTTTGTAGTTCCTCAGTTAGGGTGTTGTTTACTGTTTGATTTTTTTTTTTTTGCCTTAGTTTGTAGTTCCTTGATTGGGGTATTGTTTGCTAAAAGGGCTGCTGGGATTTCTTTAGCGACATCTTGAAGACCTTAAGGTCCTATCTACTTTCAGAAAACAGATGCTGCTTCCAATGGAACTACAACTCAGTGTTCCCCAATCTTTCCAGCTTTGCAAACTGTTGGAGGGGAGAGATGGTTCCGTGTGAGTGGCAGACGAATGTGCGTGTGTGCAGCTCCATTTGCACCTGCCGCTCATAAAAATGGAGGTTTGCACACATGCACGCTCACCAGCAGCTTGGGCAAGTGTGTGCAGCTGTGGACATGTGCTCTCACCCACTGCTTCCATGGCCCAGTTCCAAAGGGCCTCGCCCAGGGGTGGACTTCAAAAATTTTAGCAAGGGGTTCTGTGCCCGGTTGCTGGGATGGTGTGGCCATGTAGGGTGCTTAAATCTGCCCTGTGGGGCAGGCCAGGAAACAACAAGGGACCAGCCAATGGTGCCTCTGGCAGGAAAAATGGGGCCTGGGGGGGTGCCCTGTTTTCATCCACAATGGCCTCCTGCAGCCCTCTGTCAGAGAAAATGGAGCTCAGGTGGGGCATGTGTGGTCCCCCCTGGGCTCCATTTTCATAGGCAGAGGGCTAGCAAAACAAACTAAAACAAAACAAAAGGAGAAATGTTTTCCCCTTTGCCTCTCAGCATGCAAGAAGGGACAGGAAAGGAGAAAAGGAAAAAAGGAAAGACAAAGAAAAAGAAGGGAAGATGGGAAGAGAGCAAGGAAAGAAAAATAAGGAAAGAGGGGAAGGAAGAAGAAAGGAGAATGAAGAGGGAAGGAAAAAGAAGAAAAGGAAGGGAGGGAGGGAGGGAGGGAGGGAAGAGATTATAATGAGAGTGAGGGTTTGTCTCAGGGAAGTCCTGTCTTAGCACTTGCCCCCATAGGTGCCCCCCGACACGAGTGATGTTGAGCTGGCCATATCTACCATGGCCATGCCCACTCCCACCCTGGCCCTCCGAGGTCAAACAGAACCCTGATGCAGCCCTCAATGAAATTGAGTTTGTCACCTGAACTCTCATTCAGAATTTTGGGAGTTCAAGTCCACAAATATAGGAGGCAAGAAGATTAGGTGAGTTAGTCTAGCTACATGCCAAAGATTATAACAATCACATTTTCAAATGATAAACTTCCAGTTTTGAAAAGATATCACCCCAGAGTGGCGGAGTTTAACACATTGTTAGACAAATGATAATAATAAAAAGACTTACTTATCTTCCGTAGAAATACAGTGTGAAAACACCTCACTGTTCCTGAAATACGAAATATCTTGTTATATATTTTATTAATGGCAAAAATAAGTTGGATAAGAAAAAAAAAGAGCTAGTCATTCATACGATGATGAATTCACGAGAAAATTGAGACAGACAAAGCTCTGTCAAATGAAAAGGGGCTACTCGTTATTGCAGATTTGCTGTTTGAGAGAAACCCACAGAAAAAGAACGTAAATAAAAATGGAAAAAGAACTGGAACAAAAATGATATTCTAACACTTTCTTGTTTTTTTTTTTTTTTGAACAAAGATAATTCGGGCTATGAGATAATGACTTAAAGATTTGATCGGGATAAGTAATTTAGAGTCCTGGTTGTAGCTACGGTATCAGTTTCAGAGCTAGGCAATTTAAAGTGATTTTTCTCTTGAGCAGACAAATATCCCAAGTGCTTTTTCTCATGTCGGAGAGTAAGATTTTGCACGAGAGATATTATTCATATATCAAATCAGATACAGTTTAAATGGTGGTTAAAAACAAAAATAAAATAAAATAAAAGCTTTAAAGCATTCCAGTTGCTGCCTCAGCATCTTACACAAGTGGAGCAGAACAGAAATGAAACTTAGTAGATCTTTAACAGCAGGTAAAAAATCAACAACTACGAGGCTACTTCATGTTGATAAAGCATGATGGTAAATAAGGAGAACTGACTTCCCCACGGATACAAATGAAGTTGATCCTACAACAGCCCTGAGCATTGGTGCCTTGTTGTTGTTAGTTGCAAAGTTGTGTCCGACCCATCGCGACCCCATGGACAATGTTCCTCCAGGCCTTCCTGTCCTCTATCATCCTCTCAAGTGCATTTAAGCTCACACCGACAACTTCAGTGACTCTATCCAGCCACATCATTCTCTGCCATCTCCTTCTTTTGCCCTCAATCTTTCCTAGCATTAGGCTCTTCTTCAGTGAGTCCTTCCTTCTCATTAGGTGGCTAAAGTATTTGAGTTTCCTCTTCAGTATCTGGCCTTCTAAAGCGCAGTCAGGGTTGATCTCCTCTAGGAATGACCAATTTGATCACCTTACACTCCAAGGGACTCGCAGGAGTCTTCTCCAGCACCAGAGTTCAAAGGTCTCAATTCTTTGGCGCTCAGCTTTTCTTATGGTCCAACTTTCACAGCCATACATTGCAACTGGGAAAACCATAGCCTTGACTATACGCAGTTTTGTTGGCAGGGTGATGTCTCTGCTTTTTAGTATGCTGTCTATCTTTGCCATGGCTCTCCTCCTCAGGAGCAAGTGTCTTTTAATTTCTTGGCTGTAGTCCCCATGTGCGGTGAGCTTGGAGCCCAGGAAAATAAAATTGGTGCCATAAGGAATGCCATCTTAGCTCAACTTTGATTTCTCATCTGTCTGCTCACTATTTGATGAATACCATTGTGACACTATTTGATGGATACCACTGTGACAGCTGGATGTATAAAGTGACTGTCTTGAGTAGCTCTGCAGATGAGGATGAGCAACACGAAAGGATCTGCCTGTTGACATCTGCCACTCTGTTGGTTTCCACCGATGAGCCAGTTGATCTGATAGCTCAGTGAAGTTCTCCTTACTGTCTCCTTTCTGACAGTGAGAACAATCTGCCAATGGAACACCTTGCCTTCAGAAGTTGTGGGTACTCCATCACTGGAGGCTTTTAAGTGTGATAAAAAGGCATTAAACTGTGCAGGAAATGGTAAACCACTTCTGTATTTTATCAAGAAAACCATATGGAAAGACAATATATAATCAATTGATTGATCTATCTATCAATCAATCAATCACTTGGTGTGCCTTAGACTCATCCTCTGTCTACCCCCCCCCCCCCAACTTGGTGAAACAGTAGGATATTGGCCAATTGTATTGCTAATATTTTCTGAACCAAACAGCTGCTAAGTCAACAAAATATATAAGCTTAGCACTGAATAGTAAACAAATTGTTGTACGCAAACTAGACATTATTCTCATTTAACTAATTGTGAGTTTTGTCTGAGAATACTCAATATATTTCTCCTTTACTTTTACCAATGTAGCAATTAAATATCACAAAGATACTGCGATTTTCTGAGCTGCCTACTAAAGGAGGAGTCCCTATGGATTTTACTTTGCTAGTCATTGCCGACTCTAGGGGGCAGTACTCATCTCCATTTCATGGCCCTTGAGACAGCACTGTCCAAAGACATTTCTGCAGTCATTTCTGCATGAGGTCCTGAAATACTGTTACTTTCCCACCAAAGTGGTACCTGTTTATCTGCTCACATTTGCCTGTTTTCAAACTGCTAGGTTGGCAGTAGCTGGGATGAGGACAGAAGCTCACCCATTAGGTGATGTGCGGGTCTCGAACCTTGGTTGCCAGCTTTCCAGCCCAGTTATAAAATGTAAATGTTTTTCTCTTCCTCAACAACTTCACCTTTTACTATTATAGTGAACAAAATCAGACCTTTTCCAATTTATGTAGCTGTTGCTGAAGATTTCTTCCTCGTAGATTAATTTTAATATATGCATTCATAACTTTATATCAATGGTACGTATCTTGATACTTTTGGTTCATTTCCCTTTTCTTTGTTTACCGAAGGATCGGATCTTGGTCTTACGACTGAGGCTGTGGCTATTGCTTTTACTTCCGCTAAACATTTGATTTCCAGTTTTGCCTTTTTAAGCATCCTAAACAGTTACAAATGCTTTTTGATTCCCTTACAAATTATAAGAGAAGAGGCATGAAATTTTCCTAACCTTTCTTGCAGCTCTATAAATCACAAACAGACAAGAAAGTTAAGCGTGGCTTCACTGGAAAATGCTGTAGACAGATGTAGCGCGCATTCCTCTCAAAATAATTCAGAACCAGTTTCAATTTATCAAATGCCTACTTTATCTGTCAAAACAATGTCCTTTCTCTACTAAAGGGCATTGTTTCTGCAGCAAAGGGAAAAAAAAACACAAGTTCTGATGCATTGTTATCTGCAGATGGATAATGGAATAATAGAACAACTTGCAGCTTTTCAGACGAGCAGATCAAAGGGCAACATCCCTTGCAAATCTTATTAAAATAAATTTAGCCTAAAAATGCAAAAAAATAAATAAATTTAAAGACATTTATCGTCCAAATGACTTGTTTTTTGTTGGTTTTTTTCCAACAGCGATCTGCAATAAATAAATAAACAAACAACTAAAAAAAAGGCAGACTTATCTGTTGGGATTCAGGAGAAACAGAATAACAGAGTGAAATGTGCATCAGAAAAGTATCTTGCTGGACTGCCACTTCTAAGATCTGGCAGCTGCTTGGGGGAAAATATTTGCAGTGGCTTTGTTTGACTCTGCCATGGATCTCCACAGAGTCAGGAGATTGCCGTGGGACCTTGCGGTGAAAGGAAATTCTAATATTGAAAGTGTTTCATGCATCACAATATATTAATGTTCCAAATCAATTATTTTTCATTCAGATTCTCAACGATCTCGGGGGGGAAAAAAAAGAAGGGCTTTGGGCTTGATGTTGTCAGAGTTAAGCAACTTGAAATCCAATTTACTGAAGCTGAAGGGTGAAAAATGACAGAGGACGCATTTTCTGCAGGTCTCAAAACACACATTTGCAGCACGGGTTAGAGTTAAATGAACCCTTAGTAGGAAGGCAGCCTGATTAAAAGTGGAGTATGACCATCCAAATTAATGGTTACCAAACTCAAAGCATTACTTTTGGAGAATTGCTGGAAATGTGGAACAGAGCTCCACTTTGGCTGAAAAGGAAGACGTGGTCAATGAAAAGTTTGGTATCAAAGTTGTTCAGGTTTACCATGAAGGCAATCTGAATCATCTTGACCTCTGACCATTTCACAAAAACGTCTAGGACAATGATGGTGAACCTTTTTGGCACCGAGTACTGAAAAAGTCATGTGGAAATGTCGCGCCCACACACGTTCATCAGGGTCACACTACAGAAAAGCCAAACTTCTGGATTCTGGTGTGCAAGTGTGCCCAATGATCAGCTGGTCGGTGCATATGCGCAGGCTGGTTTTTGGCACTGCCACGTGTGCGAAGGGATCATGCTCCAGAAAAGCCGAGCTTCCGGATTCTGGCACGCATGTGCACCTGACAATCAGTTGGCAGGCACACCTGCACACACTGGTTTTTGGCACTACCATGTGTACAAAGGACAGTTGATTGTCCCACGCTCCTGCACACCAGAAATTCAGAAGACAAACAGGCAACATGGCTTCACGTGTGTTCTATCCCCGTCCCCACACATATACAAACAGCCAGCCAGGGGTTAAAGAATTACTTGGCACACACAAGGTTCGTTATCAGGAACTTGGCAGCAATACGATAACCGCCTGCCTAGTGCTTTACTTCAAGAAGAGGGAGTTTTCCTCCACCAGATAAACACCAACAAATACACAATTTCACAAACAGTTCAGCTCAAACAGAAACCTTCAGCAGATTCAGGCGTTGTACAAAGTGACTAGCCAGAAGTTAGCTTTGTCCGCCACAGAGTCTAAATGGCCATCACACTCTCTTATATAGCCTGTGGGGTGTGGTCCAGTGACTCAGCTTAATCCCTGGCACGCCTCCTCATCTGCTGCAAATGTTTATCTCGCCTTTGTTGGCGTGGATCCAGAGTGACGTATCACCGTCATCGCTGTCATCGGAGACACCTGGCTCCTGGCCAATCTCCTCTCCCTCGGCAGACACCTGAGGCATAGCCAGAGAGGAGGGGCTTGGAAAGGGAGGCCTGGCCGGCTCCTCTCCTTCATGTTCAGAGCCTTCTCCCTCCGATAAAATGGGCTCGGGGGTCGGAGCCATAACAATGTGACAATTTGGGCACATGTGCCATAGGTTCACCATCATGGGTCTAGGACAACACCACAGCCAACTTCCCACAGTCAACTCACTGCAGGACAACTCGCCACAAGACAAGACTTACATTCATATCGAAGAAATGGTGGATTAGGATGTTAAGGAAAGACAAATGCAATAGGTAGAAAGGATGCCAAGAGAGGGACAAAATGAAATGTGAATGACATTTGTTTTAATGATTTTAAATAATTAAATTGAATTGTTGAATTGCTCCTTGGTGAGTTGGCTGTGGTGAGTTGGCTGTGGTGTTGTCCGCTCACAAAACACTTCCAATAATTGTCCCAAAGGTGCTTTTTTTCCCTAGAGGCAACTGGACTTTCTGGTTTTCTTTGAAGACGTTTTGCTTCTCATCCAAGAAGCTTCTTCAGCTCAGACTGGTTGGTGGGGAATGGAAGGATTTATATTCCTTTCAGACTGTTGTGGCCCCGCCCTCTGAGCCTGTCCCATCGGAGGAAGAAAGCTCCAAGCATGAGGAAGAGGAGTCAGCCAGGCCTCCCTCTCCAGGCCCCTCCCCTCTGGCATTGTCTCAAGTGCCGGCCGAGGGAGAGGAGACAGCTGATTCAGATCAGAGTGATAATGAAACATCATTCCTGGATGCACGCCTCCGAAGGCGTGATAAACGTTTGCAGCAGCTTAGGAGGCGTGCTAGGGATTAGAACTGAGTCACTGGACCACACCCCAGAGACTATATAATAGAGGGTGGTGGTCAAGGATCTTTGTGACGAACAAAGTAAACCTTGGATAGTCACTAAAGCCTCGTCCGGAACTGCTGGGAGGAATATTATTTCTGCTTGGACTTTTTAGAACGTTAGTATCTTATCTTTCTGTTTGTGGAAATAAAGTCACTTGGCAGACGGTGTGTCTATCGCTGCCAAGTGGGAGATAAGAATGGGTGCGTTCCAAAGTGTTTCCTTAACCCTCGGCTGGCTGTGTGTGTGTGTGTGTGTGTGGGGACGGGGACAGATCACAGACAGCTGTTCATTTGCATTCTTTTAGGAAGTCATTGAGGCCACTTGGAGGTTTATCTGTGTCCTCAGGGTCACCTGAATAGTGCAAATCGGTGTGGAGTCTTCTTGGAACTGCTGAATGGACTGTGTTGTGGAGTTGTGCTTTCTGCAGGATGTCTTCTGCCTTGTGTCCCTTCACTGTTGAAGACAAGCACAGGTTGTTGGGGATGAGTCTGTGTTGTTTGCATCTCAAGTTGAAGTGCAAATGGTTCCAGTAGTCTACAATTTTTCTGGAAATCTGTCCATACTGCTGCACCATTAAAAGGGTGTTTGTCAGAATATTCATGACTGGGAAGACATGGTAGCAAGGTCAGCCAATGAATAGGCATAGCAGCTAAGTCAGCCAATGGGAGCTGAAACAGTTTGGAGTCTGGGTGAGGCTTAGCTCTGAGTGCTGTGCTGAGAATTGAAACTGAAACTAGTCTGCTGTATTCTGCTTGTGTTTTGCTTGTAACTGCTACCACGTTGGAAGAATCTGCTGTTGGTATTGTACATTTATTTGATGTGTTATTATGTATATAAAGAGAAGTTATTGAATACTGCTGAATCAGTTACCTGTGTGTGCTGCAACAAACTCTGACAGTGTTCATCTCAAAATGCATAGCTAAAAGTCTACAGAGATTCTCTCAGTCATCCAGGTCATGGTTTTCCCAAAGGTGCTTTTTTCACCAGAGGCAACTAGACTTCCTTGTTTTTCTTTGAAGATGTTTTGCTTCTCATCCAAGAAGCTTCTTCAGCTCTGACTGTATGGTAGGGTATCCCGCCATTGACCTGAATGACTGAGAAACTCCACAGACACTGCCAATAATTAATGACTGATGCTACTGAGTGTAGGGCAGAGAAAAATGTAAGATATATATACTGAATCAACCTTCAGTAGCCAACTATTATTTGCCTGTCTGCCTTTTACATTGAACAGGGATAATTTCATTGAGTTGTTCAGACTTTTGGAAAATTGGATCTTAAAGCTGGGGAGAATCTGGAATTAAGAGTCTACAGCCAATGGAGATCCTTCTGCACATACTTGCTCATTTCAGCTTTAGATTCAGAATTTTGGAATTCTTAAAACACATGTCTTCTAAAAGCTTAAAGTGACAAAAAAGTTAGGGTGAGCTGAAAATTATCATTTCACCAGATGAAAATTGCCCAACAAAAGGATTGTTGAAACATTTGTTGTTGTTGTTAGTTGTGAAGTCGTGTCCGACCCATCGCGACCCCATGGACAACGTGCCTCCAGGCCTTCCTGTCCTCTACCATCCTCTGGAGTCCATTTAAACTCATGCCTACTGCTTCAGTGACTCCATCCAGCCACCTCATTCTCTGTTGTCCCATTCTTCATTTGCCCTAAAACTTTTCCAGCATTAGGCTCTTCTCCAGTGAGTCCTTCCTTCTCATTAGTAGGACGAAGTATTTGAGTTTCATCTTCAGGATCTGGCCTTCTAAAGAGCAGTCAGGGTTGAACTCATCTAGGACTGACTGGTTTGATTGCCTTGCAGTCCAAGGGACCTGCAGGAATCTTCTCCAACACCATAGTTCAAAGGCCTCAATTCTTTGGTGCTCAGCCTTTCTTAAACATACTTGCATCCTATTACCACCTTGAAGAATCCTTCATTGTTTTGTTATGCTTCTATAAATCTGTGTGTTTACTAAGAGGGTTTTATGAGGAAAGATTAGGAGAATAAGAGTTGTTAGATTTTGACAGGGTGTAGAAATGAAGATATGATAATAATGAAGACAGGAGTGCTAGGAAGCATTAAGTAGTTGCTGACTAGCCAACCTTCCTCAACGAACAAGACTGCTCTTGCCTCTTAAGATCTATTACCAAAATTTCAAGTATCCTAAAACTTGATTCAATAATGGAGTTGAGTGGCTGATGGCTTGTCTGCTTTTCCCTTGCTTGATGGTTCATCATTTGTTATTAACACCATTATGTATGCACCCTTGCAAGAGCAATCAATTCTGGATGGTCATAAGTTTGTTCCTTCACTTTGCTTAACTGTTCTGGACAATTTTGAAGGTAGAGTGCTGGGGAACATATGAAGAATGGTTACAGGAATTGGGTTTGTCTGTTGTTGTTGTTAGTTGCAAAGTCGTATCCAACCCATCCCAACCCCAAGGACAACGTTCCTCCAGGCCTTCCTGTTCTCTACCATCCTCTGGAGTCCATTTAAACTCACACCTACTGCTTCAGTGACTCCATTCAGCCACCTCATTCTCTGTTGTCCCTTTCTTCTTTTGCCCTCAAAATTTCCCAGCATTAGGCTGTTCTCCAGTGAGTCCTTCCTTCTCATTAAGTGGCCAAAGTTTCATCTTCAGGATCTGGCCTTCTAAAGAGCAGTCAGGTTGCTCTCCTCTAGGACTGACTGGTTTGATTGCCTTGCAGTCTAAGGGACTTGCAGGAGTCTGCTCCAGCACCATCGTTCATAGGCTGGGTTTGTCTAGGCTAGTAAAAAGAAGGACTAGGGGTGACAAGTGTTTCAATATCTAAGGGACTGCCATAAAAAAGAGGGGGTTCAACCTATTTTCCAAAGCACCAGAAGAACCACTGGATGGAAACTAATCAAGGAGAGAAGTAATGTAGAATTAAAGAGAAATTTCCCAACATTTAAAAATAATTAACCAGTGGAATTATTTGCCTTCAGAAGTTGTACATATCCATCATTGGAGGTTTTGAAGAAGTGATTGGGCAGCCTCTTGTCTGGAATGGTATAGAGTTTCCTGCTCGAGCAGGGGGTTGGAGTAGAAGACTTCCAAGGTCCTTGCCAATTCTGTCTATTTTATTATGTTGTCTGGTTTTTTGGATCAAAACATTCATTTGGATTTAATCTACCAGGGCTCAATATTGGATATAAGGAGAAAAAAAACCCCATTTTGCTACATTTTGGTAGCCACATATCAGAGAGAAGTGTTCCTGATAATTTTCCTAGTCCCCTTGGCATCTTCTGAAATGTTTAAATCTTGCTAGTCTCTAGGCAAAGGCCACATAAACTATGTCCCTATCTTCATTTTCAGAATTTATAAGTTACATTGACTAGAAGAATGACTTTCAGAAATTAGAGATCCCTTTATATCTTCTTAAAAATTCTTCTTGGCTCAGACAAGTTGCATAATTTCTTACAGGCATATCCCGAGTGGTGCTCCCACAATGGCTTCGAATGAATTGGAATTAATGGCCAGGTTTTAGAAGATATAATTCTGAGGAGCAGTTGCACACGTGCTCTCTAAGTGACATTCCGTATTTTTATCCATTATTTTAAATTTCTTGCCTTTCAGAATGGAAAAAGATTGTCTTAGATAAGTAAAAAAGTTTAAGTCCAGGAAGTGTAACAGTGTTCATATTTATTGCCCTATTCCAAACCAAGAAGAACCAACCCTTTCATTTATGAGTGGAGGGTCATAGAAATCCTCTGTTCATTTGACATGATATGACTGTTCGTTTGATATGTGCAAGGACAACTCTAGCAAACCAAAGAAATTAAAGGTAGGGAGTAAGAGCAAAAAAAGGTTAGGTTTACTCTGAAGTAGCACCATTGCCTATAACTCCAGGTAGCTTTCTGTTATTGCAAACTATTTTTGCTCCCTCTACGTCCATTGGCCGATTAATGCAATCACTTCTCTTTAAATTTTCCACTCTCTTATTCAATAATGAACAATCCCAATTCCCTCCCCACTCCTGGGGGAAAGATATTGCAAAATCCCCATTCCCATCCAACTCTGGGGCCAGCCAGAGGTGGTATTTGCTGGTTCTCTGAACTGCTCAAAATATCCACTACCGGTTCTCCAGAACCTGTCAGAACCTTTTTGCTTTAGCTGCTCTTGCCTTCTGGCAGCTCTGGCAGCTCTGTGCGTGCTCCTCCTGTTCCTCTGCCTCTCTGCTGTTCGACTCTGGAGGCTCTGGAGTCCACACATCACTCCCAGATGGCCCTGGCCCCATCTCTGCCTCCGATGCAGAGCCCTCATCCGGGCCTTCCCCAGCCTCCAGGACTGGCCCATGTTCTTCCTCAGCCTCATCACTGTCCGACTCCGCTGCTAGCTCCGCAGACTGCTGGCGGACCACAACAGGATAGTTGTTATGCTTTTGTTATTAAGAGTGACATTGTCTAGATGCATGAAATTTCATTTGGGCCTCTGTCTTCTTAGTGTGTCCTATTTTAGTTAAGCCAGAGACATTTTGGAGTTCATTGACCTCTGAACCTTGTAAATAAATAATAAATTCCAGTGTTGCTAGACAGGTAAATCCAATCTATATTTTAGTTCAAAAAGAGCCACTTTGGCTGTATTTAGTTCAGCCACAAGCAATTAAAATAATTGTATTTTATTTGAACTATAAACAATTCCACAAATGCTGCACGTTAAAATGTTAAATTGTCCGATGCAAATGTATTCCACAAAGGTTCAACTAACTGTGACATGAAGTAGATATCTAAATAAATAAAACAAATGGGAACAGATATTAAAATGAAATACTGAACGATTTAATGCCTTGTTTGAAGAGGTTAATAATACATTCCATTTTGGAATGAGATGCAGTCCTGCATTTAACTGAAGCAAGAGACAGCTGATAGGGGAGAAGGATTTCAAATACAAATATTGATATTGCTTATTTTCTGTTATGTTAGTGTAAACATGCTTCGGCTACATCAAGGCCTGTCATGTTTCATCTGATTTAAACATACAAAATATGATTAATATACTTCACATTTCCAAAATGCAGATAAGTACCTTGGACTGAGTTACTCTGAAAGAGAAGCGTGATGACAAATTGAATCTCTCTTATAGTCCTTGTAGATCAAACTTCCTGACCCAGACATGACCCAGGACTTCAAAATGGAAGTCAGCCATCTGCTTCTTGGTGATCTCTGGAATGTCTTATCCCTTTTGGACATCTTATGAAATGCTGCATCATATACCATATTTTTCAGAGTATAAGATGCACCAGAGTATAAGACGAACCTTAGTTTTTGGGGAAGAAAATAGGGGGGAAAAAAATCTGCCTATCAGGTATTCATCTGGCTAGTGTCCTTAACCTGGTCAGCTTCAGCACATTAGTTCACTCATTGGTTTTGAGGTTGGGGCTGGTTGGGGCTAAAAAACAGCTTCTAAAGCACAGCTGATCATCGGAGGGAGAAGCAATTAGAAAAGCAGGCAAAGAGCGGAAGACCGCTTCACTCGCAAGTGCCGGGTTGGGGCTGGAAAACACCTTTAAAAGCTCAGCTGATCATTGGAGGGAGCTCCAGTGACTAAAGCAGGCAAAGCACGGAAGGGGTAAGAGAAGGCAGCAGCTGTTCCAGGTAGCCATTTTGGGCACCACGTGTTGCGTTTTCAGCCTCCAAACATGTCACGTTTTCGGGTGGCGATCAGCGGCGATGTGCTTTGATGATCCCCACAGCCTTGAAGAGTTCTCAAATGGAGTGTTTGGAGGCTGAAAATGTGACATGCGGAGCCCAAGAATACAAGTCATTGTCGGTGGCAATCTCTGCAGCCAGGAAGAGGATGCATGGAGGCCGAAGGGTGAGGGCCGGTGGGGTGGGAGGAGTTACTTTTGGAATATAAGACGCACCCAAATTTTTTGCCTCTTTTAGGAGGGAAAAACTGTGTCTTATTCTCCAAAATATATGGTATACATACATACATACATACATACATACATACATACATACATATTTGTGCCAGTTGTGAAATCCAATTTTTTTTACTACCGGTTCTGTGGGCATGGCTTCGTGGGCATGGTATGGCTTGGTGGATGTGGTTTGGTGGGCGTGGCAGGGGAAGGATACTGCAAAAGCCCATTCCCTCCCTACCCCTGGGGGAAGGATATTGCAAAATCCCTATTCCCTCCCCACTCTGGAGCCAGTCAGAGGTGGTATTTGCTGGTTCTCCAAACTACTCAAAATGTCCGCTGCAGGTTCTCCGAACTGCTAAAAATTTCCACTACCGGTTCTCCAGAACCTGTCAGAACCTGCTGGATTTCACCCCTGGTTTGTGCTGAAATTCTATTCAGGTGTCTCAAAATTGCATGCAGCCGTTTCATAGAAGGGTCCCCAGGAATAATTTTCAAATGTAAACAAAAGGCCCAGGACATTGTGATATCTGGGACAAAATGATGCCCCCCTTGGCATGCATTTTGATTCTCCTCTGAGTCGTGATACATACAAATTAGGATATTGATTTTACATAGAGCACCGTTTTCGATATTTGTTTATGCCCCTGCATACTTCTGCATCTTCTCAGAGAGAATGTGAGGGCATACGGGGCATTATAGCGTTGATTTATAGCCATTGTATAGGCTGCCCAATGACACTGTTCTCTGGGCAGCCTGGAAACATAAAATATTAAAATACAGAAAAATAACCAACGGCAAGCATAAAGATTGTCAACGGAGATAGATTTAAAACAAGATTCACAGCACAGGAAAAAAAATAATAATAACCTCAACTGCCATGTTTAAATGGTAGGGTACAATTCAATTTTATGAAGTCTGTTTTAAAAAAAACCAGAAACCTAGAGGTAAGATGTGTTTAAAGGAAAGATCGCATAAAACTTTTTTTTTTATCAATACAATTAGCCATTTATTAAAGATGCTGAAAACCTGTGTTTAAGGCAATCACTGTGGCTGTCTTGGTCTTGTCAAAGTAGCTAACCTAGAACTACAGAGAAATTTCCTGACAGTTAGAACAATTAATCAATGGAATGACTTGCCTCCAGGAATTGTGGATGCTCCAACACTGGAAGTTTTTAAGAAGAGATTGGACAACCATTTGTCTGAAATTGTATCGGGTTTCCTGCCTGAGCAGGGGGTTGGACCAGAAGACCTCCAAGGTCCCTTCCAATTCTGTTATTCTGTTAGCTCCTTCTAGATATGTTGGCTATAGGCAGAGGTGGGTTTCACATAATTTAACAACCGATTCGCCTAGGACAGAACCGAAAATGTGAACACATGGATGCCTTCTGAGCTTCCGCGCAGCTGCAAACACACTGCGATTTCATGCGCGTGGCTTCCAAGACACCTTCTCAGGCAGCTGCGGTGAGTAGAATGGGTGAGGCGCGGAAATCAGCTGGGCTTTCTGGGCAGGGCGAGTGAGTCAGAGAGTGAGATATATAGGACGGGATAGCACCAGGGCAGATGGGCGGGCCCAGCCGGTGGTTGGAACTACCAGTTTGCCTGAACCAGTCTGAACTGGCAGCAGCCCACCTCTAGCTATAGGCCTGTGGTGAAATCCAAATTTTTTTACTACTGGTTCTGTGGGCGTGGCTTGGTGGGTGTGGCATGGCATGGCTTGGTAGGTGTGGCAGGGGAAAGATACTGCAAAATCCCCATTTCCTCCCCACTCCTGGGGGAAGGATATTGCAAAATCTCCATTCCCACCCCACTCTGGGGCCAGCCAGAGGTGGTATTTGCCGGTTCTCCATACTACTCAAAATTTCCGCTACCAGTTCTCCAGAACCTGTTAGAACCTGCTGGATTTCACCCCTGCTATAGGCTCAATGTAGTTCCTTGCAAATATTGACTTTAGGGATGTGTAATGGCAAACATCTGAGGGCCAATGATTTGAAGAATGTTGAGTGACCTCTTTGTCTATGGCCAACTCATTTCTCCAAAAAGAATGTCCGTCTTCAAATGATTATCATATCTACCTGGATACAGCCTTTCTAAATATTTTTTTTTATGAAGAACACTGACAGGGTTATTTATATGTTCTTGAAACAGATTAGGTTAATCTTTCCCAAAATGATAATTCAAGAAGACTAAAGTCAGCAGTAAAATCATGTCACTAGAGCCACATAACCTTTGTCAATACCGGTTTGCAGGTGATTCACGTTAAATTGTTTTGATCATCTCAGTGGTGTTCCCCTGAGTTTCAAATCAAACTTGGGTACTATTAAATCACAACTCATCAAGAAAATTAATCTGAAAGGGCCATGTTAGGCTTATTGTGGACTGAAACAGCCTCCTGCAGTCAAGCATACCTGTTTCTCAAGGTTTTTTTTACATTCTTATTTTTAACCAGCTTGAGAAAGAAGATCTTCACAACCTCTTATATCTTAACTAGCTGGATGCCCATGCTTCGCTATGAAACTATGTGCTTGGGCTTGATAAATTGACACTTAAAGCCTGAAACTTAATGTAGAATGTGTAACTCTATAGCATCAGATATAAGGCAACTGGCAGTTGGAACAGAGGAAGAGGGGGAGTAGAATGTCCCAGCCGGCAGGCCAGATGGTTCATGCACTGGCCATGCCTACGCCTGGTTTAGGAAGGGGTAGCATCAGAGCGTGTTAATATAAGGCAACTGGCAGTTGGAACAGAGTTCTTTTGAGGTGGGGAGAAGAAGTAGGATGTCTAGATCCTTAGCATCAGAGTGTATTAATATAAGGCAACTGGCAGTTGGAACAGAGTTCCTTTCAGGTGGGGAGGGGGAGTAGAATGTCTAACTCCTTAACATCAGAGTGTGTGGATATAATACTGTATATGAAATACTAATGACCTGATAGTCATTTCAAAAAAATCCTTTCTTAGTGAGCACCTAGAACATATGTGCCAAATTAGAACATATGTGCCAAATTTCAAAGCTTTACCATTCTGGAGATTGCGTGATGAATGAGTGGTATTTGGCTTTTATATATATAGTACCTTAATACAGTATACACCTTCCAAGGTTTATTCTTGGCTGGTCACTCCTGGAATGACCAAAAAGGTAAATCACCATCAGATGCTGAATTAGTTAGCAGTAATTTAGCAGTAACTGCAAATTATCAGTAACAGTAAATTAGCAGTAACTGTGAAAGGGATCTGGGAGTCCTAGTGGACAATCACTTAAATATGAGCCAGCAATGTGTGGCAGCTGCCAAAAAAGCCAATGAAATCCTAGGCTGTATTAACAGAGGGATAGAATTAAGATAGTGTGAAGTGTTAGTACCTTTTTATAATACCTGGATAAGACCATGCTTGGAATACTGCATCCAGTTTTGGCTGCCACAATGTAAAAAAGATGCTGAGGCTCTGGAAAGAGTGCAGAGAAGAGCAATGAAAATGATTAGGCGGCTGGAGGCTAAAACATATGAAGAATGATTGCAGGAATTGGGTATATCTAGATTAATGAAAAGAAGGATTAGAAGGTGACATGATAGCAGTGTTGGGATATTTGAGGGGTTGCCACAAAGAAGAGGGAGTCAACCTATTTTCCAAAGCACCAGAAGGCAGGACAAGAAGCAATGGTTGGAAACTAACCAAGGAGAGATGCAATCTAGAACTAAGGAGAAATTTCCTAACAGTGAGAACAATTAACTAGTGGAATGGCTTGACTTCAGAAGTTGTGGATGCTCTATCACTGGAGGCTTTTAAGAAGAGACTGGACAGCAACTTGTTTGAAATGGCATAGGGTCTCCTGCCTCAGCAAGGGTTTGGACTAGAAGATCTCCAAGGTCCCTTCCAACTTGGTTATTTTGTTAAATTATCCAAACAGCATGTAAAGAATTAAAGCAGCAGGATAATGCTAGTTTAAAAAGAAAAATCAGATTAATACATGGTAAAAATATCTTTGATGTAGCCAAGAAACAAGACTAATAAATGTATGGAAATTGGTTTTGATTCACATCATTGATGATTGGCTCCATCCTGCTGTAATCTGATTTGAATTTGAATTAGGTTGGTTGGAAGTTGAAAAACAAGGATCTTTGGGCATGTATCACATCGGTAAGAGGCATCTGATTTGATTTATTGACTCTGTAACTTTACCTCGGGAGGATTGATCAATTGGGTGATTTGCTCCAAGCTGTCAGTTCAGAGGCTCAGTTGAATCTCCATCAAAGCTCCTTGACCCAGCTTCCTTTGATGCTTTGTCTTGTAATTGCATGTCTTTAACATTTTATATTTTATATGAATCTCATTTAGCCCTAAGAAAGGCTGAGCGCCAAAGAATTGAGGCCTTTGAACTATGGTGCTGGAGAAGACTCCTGCAAGTCCCTTGGACTTGAAGGCGATCAAACAAGTCAGTCCTAGAGGAGATAAACCCTGACTGCTCTTTAGAAGGCCAGATCCTGAAGATGAAACTCAAATACTTTGGCCACCTAATGAGGACTCACTGGAGAAGAGCTAATGATGGGAAAGATTGAGGGCAAAAGAAGAAGGTGACGGCAGAGAATGAGGTGGCTGGATGGAGTCACTGAAGCAGTCGGTGTGAGCTTAAATGGACTCCAGAGAATAGTACAGGAAGGACTGAAGAAACTTTGTCCATGGGGTCACGATGGGTCGGACATGACTTCGCAATTAACAACAACATTTAGGGAAATTCTGGGACTGCTCCTTCATGTATCCTGTAAAATCTCCTTTTTTATTTTGAATATTCACCAACTTTCTCAACAGCTCAGGAATTTGTTCCAACTTCAACCAAAAAAATGTCATTCCTTGCAGCTGAGTATTAATGCATATAGCTTTCTGAGAGCTTCCATCATTGTTGGTAATGGCGAGAGCTTTGGGTTTTTTGTTTTTTTTTGGTTCAGTCATCACTTTCATGATCTGATCCCTGGGTAATGGCAGTACAAGGACATTTGGTTAGATAGGCTACTGTATATTCTTTGTAGTGCATGCTATATTCATTAAAGAGGAGAGGATATTTTCCTTCTAATAGGGTGATAAAATAAAACACTTCTATTTGGGGGGCCTGAATTACACAGTGAGAGACTCACAAAAGTAATTGGCATCAGGTAACGGTGCCACCGGGGCTGAGAGTGATTAACAATGCAAGCTCAAGACACTTTTGTCTTTTAAGTTGGGCTCCTTCCATAAACCATCAGGAAGAGATCTTTAAACAAGTTATTAAGGTCAGGGTTGGTTTGAAGAATGTTCATGCATTTCCTGATAATAGCCTTAGTTCCACCTCAAAGTTATTTATCCTGCTGACACAGCTAATAGAAAATTATTTGTATTTTTGATGGAGGACATTCCAATAAGAATTCATTCACTCCCTGCTTTATTCCAGCGAGAGAAAGAAGAGCAATTAGGAAATATTAACCTCCACAAGTGATACTCTCCCACCCAGTTCTTTCAAAGATAGATTAGATCAGAAAGATGCTGGGGAGAGAGGGGGGAGAGGGAGAGAGAGAGGGGGGAAGAGAATAGATATATACACGTAGGTAAAGGTAAAGATTCCCCTAGCACATATATGCTAATTATTCCCAACTCTAGAGGGCGGTGCTCATCTCCATTTCAAAAACATCTCCAAGTTCATGTGGCCAGCATGACTAAATGCCAAAGGTGCACAGAACGCTCTTGCCTTCCCACCAAAAGTGGTCCCTATTTTTCTACTTGCATTTTTACATGCTTTCGAACTGCTAGGTTGACAGAAGCTGGGACAAGTAATGGGAGCTCACCCCATTACGTAGCACTAGGGATTCGAACCGCTGAACTGCCGACCTTTCGATCGACAAGGTCAGCGTCTTAGCCACTGAACCACTGCGTCCCTATATATACACATATGCATATACACACACATGTACACACAGAGAGAAAGAGGGAGCAATGATAGATCGATAGAGATTGATAGGTGATAGATAAATCAATAGATATAGAAGTATAGAAAGAGAGAGAGGGAATAGATCAGCAGTCCCTAACCTTTATGGCTTGGTGAGCCAACAGGGGCAGAGGGCCTGTGCAAACTGGCCTGTGCAAATTGGCCCATGTGTACAGACAGTGGTTTGCACACGTCGAGCTGCACCTGTGTGCATTGCCCCGCTGCTCATGTGAGTAGAACACATCCGACTTCTGAACTGGACCTGGTCCACAGTAAACCATGGCCTAAGGATTGGGGAGCTCTGTAATAGATAGATAAAGAGAGAGACAGACAGACAGACTATAAACAACCAACTGCAATCAAGAAAGATCAAGCTGCCTTGCACTTATCTTTGTCTTCGTCTAGAAGAGATTGGACAGTATTTCTGTGAAATGGTGTAGGGTTTCTTGCTTGAAGCAGAGGGTTGGACTAGAAGACCTCCAAGGTCCCTTCCAACTCTGTTATTCTGTTATCTCTATCACTAGCTTCATGTCCCTCTCCATCATAGGAAGAAGGGAAGTTCTGGTCAACCCTGATAGAGTCCAGCATACCCCAACCAGTCTAGGATCTGACATTTAAGTCAATATTAGCTGATTTCCTCTCTCAATTCAAGTCTGAATTGTTCTTTGAAGCAATTGTTGTTGACTTTAACTCTGGGATCCATTTGTAGGTGCATCCCTGATTTTATTTATGGAATTTATACAGTATCTTGCATTTTCAGCTACTGATTATGCTTAAGGCAGTCTATAGGAGAGAGAGGGAGGGAGGGAGGGAGGGAGAGAGAGAGAGAGAGAGAGAGAGAGAGAGAGAGAGAGATGACAGAGAGAGTGGGAGATAAGAAGAGGAAGAGGGAGAGACAGAGAGAATGACAGAGACAGAATGACAGAGAGAGAGAGAGTAGGAGAGAAGGAGTGGAAGAGGGAGAGACAGAGAGAGACAGAGAGAATGACAGAGAGAGAGAGGATGACAGAGAAAGACTGGGAGAGAAGGAGAGGGAGAGGGAGAGGGAGAGACAGAGAGAGACAGAGAGAATGACAGAGAGAGAGGGAGAGAAAGGGAGAATGACAGAGAGAGAATGACAGAAAGTGGGAGAGAAGGAGTGGAAGAGGGAGAGACAGAGAGAGAGAGAGAATGACAGAGAGAGAGAGAGAGAGAAAGGGAGAAAGAGAGAGAGTGGGAGAGAAAGAGTGGGAGAGGGAGAGACAGAGAAAATGACAGAGAGAGAGAGAGAAAGGGAGAAAGAGAGAGAGTGGGAGAGAAAGAGTGGGAGAGGGAGAGACAGAGAGAATGACAGAGAGAGAGAGAGAAAGGGAGAAAGAGAGAGAGAGTGGGAGAGAAGGAGTGGGAGAGGGAGAGGGAGAGGGAGAGACAGAGAGAGAGAGAGAGAGAGAGAGAGAGAGAGAGAGAGAGAGAGAAAGAGAGAGAGAGCTCTTCTGTCAAGATAGTTTCCTCTCTGTGTCCTGGTTGATGCCACTGGAGACTTATCTGTGGATCATGGAAGATCTGGTGCAGTTGAAGCAAACTGGAAGTTGATGCAAAGTGGAGAAGAGTCTAGGTAGAGCAAGAATCACTTGTCCTAAACTTCTGTGTCAGGTGTTTTGATTTCCCAACAACATGTGATAGTTGGTTGTAGGAATTCAAGCAGAGTTTTAGCCAAGGTAAACCCACAGCTACAAAATGGTACCAATTAGTCAAGTGGAGAGCAGAAAGATGCTGATAACAGCAGTTTCCCCGGAACAAAAGAATATTACTTTAAACAACCCAAAGGAAGAGAACTAGTTACAATACTCAAGAGGGCACAGCTAAAGGATTCAACCATCTATTTTGCCTAGCCCTGAGTTTTCTTACCCCCATTTACCTTTAAATGGGACTCCAAGCAAACAGGTCAATTCTTTGTGTTGAAAAGATCATTTTCAGGGGAAATTAAATAATGCGTGACTGGGAGAAATCAATGGTCTGATTCACTCTACAACCGTTTTGTGTGGTCACAGGGAGTCACCAGAAAGTTGCTCCCCTTGTTTGCTTGTTTTCTTGTTGTGTTGGCGTGCTGTTGTTCAAAGGTGCTGATGCCACAACTCAGCTACTTTGAAACATCCCTCTGAAGCAGAAATTCCGGCTGGAGAGAGCTGCTGAGCATTTAAAGTGAGAGCAAGCAAGGCACTTTGAGGTGTCCGACTCCATTGTGCGTGAAGGGTTAATGGGCTTTACGTACCAGGTCCGCCAGAATCAACCCAACAATGGGGTCTTTGGGGTAACATCGTGAGAAGAATTCAGCAAGGGGGGGGGGGCGGGGTTGGAGAAGAGAAGGGTAGAAGGGATGGAAGGTTTCTGAAGTAATAATGCAAACAAAACAACAACAACAAAGCTGATTTATGGCTATCTACAGTGTTTACACTGAGTCAGGATTTCAGTCTGATCTTCAAACGGCTAAAATCGAGTCATTAAAATAAGAGGTTGGATTTTAATGAGAAGATATACAGGGTGCAGAATGTAATTAGACAGTAACCTCGGAGGATTTACAGTACTTAGATGCAGTTTGAAAGGATGGAAACATTTCAGGAAAAAAAAACAAAACAAAAAAAACAAACAAAAAAAAAAACAAATACAAAGCCCTCAATTCAACATTTTCCTCCACCTACATCTGTGAAGTGCCTGGAAATATCGGCTCAGAACCAACCAAACCAACCAAACCAAGAAACAAAGACCATCTTTTCTCTTTATCAACATATTCTTAGGATATGTAATAGTTTGCCTTTTAATCTTCTTCGCACACACTCGCTCTTGTCCTGAAATGGCTCAAAGCTTTCCTTTGTTTCCTTTTGAGATTACAAAAAAAAAAAAAAAAAAAAGAAAGAAAAAAGAAAGAAAGAAAAGAAAAAGAAAAGAAAAATAAGAACAAAGAAAGGTATGGCTTGCTGGAGAAGAGAAACTTTGTGGCTCTCCTCTCCTCTCCTCTCCTCTCCTCTCCTCTTCCCTTCCCTTCCCTTCCCTTCCCTTCCCTTCCCTTCCCTTCCCTTTCCTTCCCTTTCCTCTTCCTTCCCTTTCCTCTTCTTTCCCTTCTCTTTTCCCTTTTCCCTTCTCTTCTCTTCTTCCCTCTTTTCTCTTTTCTCCCTTCCTTTCCCTTCTGTCTTCCTTCCCTTCTGTCTTCCTTCCCTTCTCTTTTCCCCTTTCCCTTTCCCTTCCCCTTCCCCTTCCCTTCCCTTCCCTTCCCCTCTCCTCTCTTCTCTTCTTCCTTCTCTTCTTTTCCCTTCCCTCTTCCTTCCCTTCTCTTTTCCCTTTTTCTTTCTCTTCTTTTCTTCATTCTCTTCTCTTCTTTTCTCCCTTCCTTTCCTTCTGTCTTCCTTCCCTTCTCTTTTCCCCTTTCCCTTCCCTTCCCTTCCCTTCTCCTCTCCTCTCCTCTCCTCTCCTCTCTTTTCTTCTCCTCTCCTCTCCTCTCCTCTCTTCTCTTCTTCCTTCTCTTCTTTTCCCTTCCCTCTTCCTTCCCTTCTCTTTTCCCTTCTCCTCTCTTCTTCCTTCTCTTCTCTTCTCTTCTCTTCTCTTCTCTTCTCTTCTCTTCTCTTCTCTTCTCTTCCTTTCCCTTCTGTCTTCCTTCCCTTCTCTTTTCCCCTTCCCTTTCCCTTCCCTTTCCTTCTCTTCTCCTCTCCTCTCCTTTTCTTTCCTCTTCTCCCTTCCCTTCCCTTATCTTCCCTTTGCTTCCCTTTGCTTCTCTTCTGTTTCCCCTCCCCTCCCTCCCCTTCCTTTCCCTTCTCTTCCCTTCTTCACTTGCTAACGTAGGAACTTCTAAAAGGGGGGAACTGACTGCCAATGTTGGGTTGATTTTGTCACTAAAAATCTCTTTTGTCTGTTTAAATACCATGATTCACTTTATACTTATCTAGGAGGCTTCCTGTTATCCTCTGGGCATTTACTCAAAAGTAAGAACAGTCTCTGGCCCAGGAAACGGAATTCTGGGAAGCAAAATAGCTGGGTTTGATTCAGACAATGAAATGCAGTTGCTGGCCCTCATATTTTGCTTAGGAACTCTGCCATCCTCTTTCATTTAATTACACAGAGTCACCCTCATAACCCCAAGCCTCATTTCTTTTCCCAAAAGACCTCTTTTTCTTTCTTGTCAACTTCCTAAACCTTGTAGCCCCCTTCTGCCACCCCTTTCCTTTCTGCCCTTACAGAAGGATTTTGCATATCGATGTTTACCAGACCTTTTTAATTCTTGTGGAGGGTCTGGTTGCAAGGAATAAAAGCACTGAACAAATGTTTTAATACATTTTTAATGGCCATCGCCCATTCACCATTTTCTTGCTATTGTCCTGCCCTGCTATTATGTCAAAAGACCTTTTTAAAAAAGTTTTTACCAATATCTATTGTGCCCACCCTGTTAAAATGCAGAGGAATTGTCCTGCATCAAAGGATGCTCTCCTTTCTGTTTGAGCTGAGGGTTTGGGGAGGTGGTCGTTCAGGGAAAGCATTGTTTTTATTCCACTGACAACCTTGTTCCTGTTAAATAATGTTCGTGTATTATTGAGAGAATGTCCCTTGTTACAATGCTGATAATTCCTTGCCCAGATCTCTTCATTTTGAGAGGTTTCCTCAGCTGAGTTGCAGGCAGGTGCTGCCACCTGCAGTGGATCTTCTGCTCTTCACAAAGTTGGACGAAGATGAGAGTAGACTTTTTGGAGATGTGCTAAATATTTGGATATCTTAAGGTTCGTTTCCGATGCAAATTCTAAGAACTGAACATTATGGGGAGAAGAAACTCAGTGTTCAACATGCCTAGTCTTTTATTGCAATAGTAATAGCCCTTAGACTTATATACCGCTTCACAGTTCTTTACAGCCCTTCCTAAGCAGCTTACTGTGATGTGTCCTGTGGACAATGGCTCCTCCACTGCTTCTTCAAAGGCCTCAAGGGAGAATGAGAACATTCCTGGCACATCCAGTATTACTGACCCTGAGCCGCTGGCAGAATATGTCTCAGCTAGGGAGAGCTCGCAGGCCAATGAGGAAGAGGGGGAGGAGCTACCCGCCTTGGTAGATGCTTGAGCATGCAGGACAGAAAGGTGGAGATCTGCCAGATTTATGGGAAAAAGGCCCTCTTGAAGGGCTGCACCGGGAGGGGCTACTTAGCACAACAGGCAGAGGGAGGCGTTGCTGGAAGCAACGTGTCTGTCATGGCCAGATGGTTTTTTATGTTTCCAGGACTCTTCAGCTTGTGGATTAGTTAAGTTGCAGAGAGTTTTTGTGTTCATGTCAGGACAGATGGACTAATTGGCCATTGCCTGGAAGTTTAAGTCTGGGGCTTGTTCGTGGCTGGCTTCGCTGGAAATGGCTCCCTGAAAGGAAACCAGTTCTGGTTTCCCCATGCAAATGCTTGCCCAGCTAAACCATCCTTTCTCCTTCTCCTCACCCCTGGTTGATCACATTGTCCAATTACAAGGCGGTCTTTTGTTAGAGAACCGGTCTCTTGTTTTCTCAAGCACCTGCAGCAGTGACCTTGCTGGCTCCGTGCTCTCACAATCTCTGCATATACTTTCCACATTCCATCTCCCTCCCCCAAGTTTGTTGCCAAGTTGAAAAGTGTTAGGTTTGAAAGAAGCAAAGCGATTCAATCCTGACATTGGATTTTACCGACCTCAGAAGGATGGAAGGCTAAGTCAACCTCGGTTCTATAGGCAGTCCTTGACTTGCAACCATTTGTTTAGCAATAGAATGGAATGGGATGGGATGGGATGGGATGGGATGGGATGGGATGGGATGGGATGGGATGGGATGGAATGGAATGGAATGGAATGGAATAGAATAGAATAGAATAGAATAGAATAGAATAGAATAGAATAGAATAGAATAGAATAGAATAGAATAGAACAGAACAGAATAGAATAGAATTCTTTATTGGCCAAGTGTGATTGGATACACAAGGAATTTGTCTTTGGTGCATAGGCTCTCAGTGTACATCAAAAGACAAGATACATTCGTCAAGAATCATAAGGTACAATACTTAATGATAGTCATAGGATACAAATAAGCAATCAAATCATACTAGGAAACAATCAATATCAATATAAATTGTAAGGATACAAGCAACAAAGTTACAGTCCTGCAGTCATAAGTGGGAGGAGATGTGTGATAGGAACGATGAGAAGACCAATAGTAATAGTAATGCAGACTTAGTGAATAGCTTGACAATTTTGAGGGAATTATTTGTTTAGCAGAGTGATGGCGTTCGGGAAAAAAACTGTTCTTGTGTCAAGTTGTCTTGGTGTGCAGTGCTCTATAGCGTCATTTTGAGGGTAGGAGTTGAAACAATTTATGTCCAGGATGGGAGGGGTCTCTAAATATTTTTACAGCCCTCTTTTTGACTCTTTCTATCATCTATCTATATTTATCTATATCTACTGTATATCTATATCTATATCTATCTATATCTATCTATCTATATCTTTATATCTATCTCTCTGTCTGTCTCTGTCTCTGTATTTCTATCTCTATCATATCTCTCTCTCTCTCTCTCTCTCTCTCTCTCTCTCTCTCTCTCTATATATATATATATATATATATATATATATATGTATATGTATATGTATATATATAAATTGTTAAGGTTGTACAGGGAAAAAATGAGTTTCTCCCTGTATTTAAGATGATAACACTGGAGTTCAATTTTGGCTTATCAAATTAGACTCGAGAAATTCACACAATGAAATGTTAGCAGTGACTGCTTAGGGGCCAGCCTTCCTCAGCTGACAGGATTTCTGGCAAAAAAAAAAAAAAAGAAAGAAAGAAAGAATTGCTCTGAAATGCCATGATAAACAGCACCAGGTCCGAACAACCCATCCAATCCAAGAACAAACCAGCTGTTTATTTCACCATGCAGCCAGTCCATCAAGAGACTGCCATGGAGCTGCCATGGTGCAATGGTGCCCAAGCATATTGATTGGTTGGATTTCAGCTGCCATGGTGCCCGAGCATATTGATTGGTCGGATTTCAGCTGCCATGGTGCCCGAGCATATTGATTGGTCAGATTTCAGCTGCCATGGTGCCCAAGCATATTGATTGGTTGGATTTCAGCTGCCATGGTGCCCGAGCATATTGATTGGTCGGATTTCAGCTGCCATGGTGCCCGAGCATATTGATTGGTCGGATTTCAGCTGCCATGGTGCCCGAGCATATTGATTGGTCGGATTTCAGCTGCCATGGTGCCCGAGCATATTGATTGGTCGGATTTCAGCTGCCATGGTGCCCGAGCATATTGATTGGTTGGATTTCAGCTGCCATGGTGCCCGAGCATATTGATTGGTCGGATTTCAGCTGCCATGGTGCCCGAGCATATTGATTGGTCGGATTTCAGCTGCCATGGTGCCCGAGCATATTGATTGGTCGGATTTCAGCTGCCATGGTGCCCGAGAATATTGATTGGTTGGATTTCAGCTGCCATGGTGCCTGAGCATATTAATTAGTCAGATTTCTCTACTTCTTCTCACTAATACAACCTTCTTCAGAGGTGTCTTCTCTGAACTGAAAGGCAGTTTACTCCTCTGTAAACAAGGCCTCCGATCAGCTAACCGAGAGGCTGAAAGAAGCATCTGTAACACATTCAGAAAGAGGAATAGAATAGCAAAGAAGGAATTCTCCGATGTCAGTTCTACATAGCACTCTGGGTAGCCATAAACAGCTACTGCACTTGAAGATTCAGATTTATTTTCCACAAGTAGGACATTATTTCAAGCTTGGCCTTCAAGGGCTCTTTCTGTCGGCATCTAAAACGTTTCCTCAAACAATGCAGCATATGTTGAGAAGATCATCGCTCTTATAGAGCAACTCATATCAAACGGCGCATCGCATTTCGTGTTCTTTCAACTTATTAAGCCTAAAAGTATGGCGAGAAACGAGGAAATTAGGCCGGGAATTATGCATGAGGCATATTGAGGGCAAAATATGGTTCCCTGTCAGGAAGTTGGAGTAAAAAAAAAGGAAGATGTTCAGAAATGCCAAATTATGTTAATGTTCAAAATAAAACAGCTGCTTTGGTTGGTCCACATGAGACCTGGTATATGAGCTTCCCACTCCTTCCTCCTGCTCTTTCTTCATCTTTCTTATGTTTTTCCAGACCAAAATCCAAAGACTTATCCAAACCATTTTTGGACTAGTAAGAGTATTTATAACCTATCATTTCCTCAATGGGCGAGGACTACAATTCCCAGAATTCCTGCTGAGTTGTTCTGCCCCAGCTACAGACCCCAAAGAATGCAGCACACACAAAGTCCGTTCAAACCTTAGTTTACTAAATAAACCAGGTTTTTTTAACCACAACGGCTGTTAATTAACTGCATTAACAGCCGCCAAGAATTCAAAGAATAATACTGAAAGCTTACTGTAGTTGGCAGAATGGCCAGAAGCAATTTGCAGGAAGCTGATAAGATAAGCAAGACAAGACAGGAAGGTATGTGAACGAAGTTGTTCCCTGCAAATTGCTTCAGTCGACGTTCCTCCTTAAATAGGCTAAGGGAGTGGCCAATTAGTCCCAAGCCTTACTCTCAAGGAGTCCTCCTCCTGAGGAGTCACTCCTGTCTTTTGGCAGCTCTGCACGCCCGTGCATCAAGAAGAGTCTCCTCCTCTTCGTCCTCTTCACTTAAGGGAGGCTCTGGAGGTTCTGAAGGCCTTGGCTGAATCCCTGCCTCTGGCACCACATCTTCTCCAGCCTCCTCATTGTCTGACTTGAATGTGAACTGCGCAGGCTGCTGGCACAGCACCACATCAGCCTCCTCGCTGTCGGAATCAGCTACTAGCTGCACAGGCCGCTGATAGGCCACAACATGAGTGTAGCCTACCATTATTCTTTGAATAATTTGGGGAATTGTTTTCCTGGCATTCCTGGAGAGTACAGGATTGAAAAAGATATCATATTGCACATAGGGATGCCCAGAAATGGACCTATTCCCCATATAAATGTAGTTCTCAACTTACGATCAGTCATTTAATGACTGTTCAAAGATATGACAGTGCTGAAAAGTTATGACAATCCTCACACTTATGACCGGCGCACTGCCCCAATGATCGCAGTTTGAATGCTTGGCCACATTTATGACTAATTACAATGTCCTGCAGTCATGTGATCACAATTTGCAAAGGTTTTTTGTTTGTTTGTTTGTTTCTGGGGAGAAAAAAAAAACACTTATTCAGAAGAATGGGTTCACAGTTATGATCATACGATTTGCTTAATGACTGTGGATTTGCTTAACAACCATTGTAAAAATGATCATGAGACCCGTGTGACTCAACTCACAACAACAATGATTTATGGCCAAAATTCTGTTCCCATCTGTAGTCGTAAGTTGAGTACTACCTGTATGTATAAAAACCATGGGTGAAAAAGTTCATCGCTCACAATGCCTTATGCAAAGGAGTCTTGGTTCTCTACCACATCAATGGTAGAGTTTGTCCCCACATTAAGGACTTAGAATTGAAAGATACATTATTATATGCTGGTTTTATAAATGGTTCTAAAACTACAAGTAGGGAAAAATAAAATAAAAATAAAAAAGAAGGGAAGGGAAGGGAAAAGAGAAGGGAAGGGAAAAGGGAAGGGAAGGGAAGGAGATGGAAAGGGAAGGGAAGAGAGAAGAGAAAGGAAAAGAAAAGGGAAGGGAAGGAGACAGGAAGGGAAGAGAAGAGGGAAGGGAAGAGGGAAGGGAAGAGAAAAGGGAAGGAAAGGGGACAGGAAGGGAAAGGAAAAGAGAAGGAAAAAGAGAAGGGAAGGGAAGAGGGAAGGGAAGGGAAGGGAAAGGAAAGGGAGAGAAAAGGGAAGAGAAGAGAAGAAGGAAGGGAAGAGAGAAGGGAAGGGAAGGAGACAGGAAGGGAAGTAAAGGGAAGGGAAGAGAGAAGGGAAGGGAAGAGAAAAGGGAAGGGAAGGAAACGGGAAGGGAAGGGAAAAGAGAAGGGAAGAGAGAAGGAAAGGGAAGGGAAGGGACAGGACAAAGAGAGGAGGGGACAGTTACTATTATGCCATTACTTATTCTATTCTTTGTGCTAACAAAAGCTAGTGATGCTGTCCCTACTTTAGCTAAGCAAAACCAACATGTGCTAAACAAATTTTAATACTTTTATTGATTTCACTTATTCAGGAAGAAGTCCTATTTTTCCCCCTATGTTCTGTTTCCCCAGAATAAGCAACAATTAATGGATCCAAATACTGAGCATAATCTTTCTTCAAGTTAATTCCACTTTTGTCCTTGACATACCTTTATCTTAAAAAACAAAAAAACCTGTTATTGTTCAACAGAGAATTTTCTCTTTAGAAGCTGTTCTCATTATTCCATTCCACAGACTTTTAAATTTACAAATATTTATTATTTGTTTTATCACAAATTATCTGAAGCTTGTGCATATAACATGAATAACAATGGAAAATCATTTAAGTATACAAGGAAAATATTTTAGAAGGCAAAATACTTCGGAGAAAACAATGTCTTTAAGTTCCTTCAGGCCATATATGTGTTATTCAACAACAATGTTATTCAGAATATGGAAAAAATCTTGTTGAAAGCGTAATGTTCTTCATTTTATTTACCAACAATTGTGCTGCAACAATGATAGAGCAATGACAAAATTAATTTCTATTGCCAGAAAGTCTTCCAAGCACCCTTCAGTTGCTCTGGGCAACTGCATATCAAAGTATTATGTTTTCACTGAGAATGTGAACAATTTTCCTGAATCATTGTCTATCAAATACTTTTGTGGCACCGTCTCTAAGTAGAAGTTCAAGTTCTAAATGCTTTAGATACATTTAAATTCATTTGCTGGTAGAAAGAAGAATGTTAACCATGCTAAAAAAAAAAGAAAAGAAAAGAAAAAGCCAATTCATATGTTTAATAAAGTACAATTCCGTCCTCTTGTGGCACAACGCTGTTTTTACAAGCACTGAGCAAAAGATTCAAATAACACCAAAAAAAGATGCAGTAGAAGAGGAGGGGGAGGAGGAGGAGAGGAAGAAGGGAAGAAAAGAAAAGAAAAGAAGGAAGGAAGGAAGGAAGGGAGGGAGGGAGGGAGGAAGGAAGGAAGGAAGGAAGGAAGATGATAGACAGACAGACAGACAGATGATATTGATTGATTTCTGGATATAGTTTTGCACAGACCTAAAGAGTCTGTACAGTTGCCAAGAACTTACCTTGACTTGATAATAGTTGTTCTCTTTTCATTAAAAATATTTTTGTGCTCCCTCTTCATTAGAAGACTATTCCAAGGCTTTATAAAACCGATAAAAACCTTCTAAAATAAGCAAACATCAGTATAAAAATAAATAGAAATAGAAATGCGGGATAAATACAGTTTATGAGGCCCTGTGGGTACTTCTGCAAAGAATTTGTGCCATAATTAAAATGGTTTTGCCAAAGGCGGAAGATTAAAAGTTTGCTAAGTCTACTTGGCGAGTTTATATTTTCATCCAGGATCCAAGCTGATTGTCAGATATCTTTTGCAAGGTAGCTGCTGCAGAAGGTAAGTTTGCAACTGTAGGCCAGATACCAAAGGCAGTTGTGTATTGAAAGGGTTTGCGCTACTTGGTTTCAATTCATAAACTTTCAGCATTAAGAATTATTTGCTTTTGCAAAATTGGAAACAGTGAACAGTAACAGTAATTCTTTCTAGCCAGGGATGACGTGTCTACTATAAAGTGAAGTCTCCCCAGGACAGTAATATTCTGCCCTGCTCTGTAGAATACTACCTGGATTACCCATATAACGTTACGTTTATTATGAAGTTCTCTGGATAAAAGCTCTCCAAAGTGTATCTAATAAAACTCCATATCAGTGAAAGGCCTTAATATTCCGCGTTTGCCACTGGTAATTCCAGCCAGTTTGTTTTAAGGCTCCGTTTGGGTAAAATGATCACAAAAAGGCTCTGGGTTGTGATAAAACTTAACTGGTGGCATTTTGGAGAATGTCTTTCCTTGTTTCCCTGCTCTTCTCAGCACAGGGAAAGCAACTTTATCCAATTCTCTTTCTGCTTGAAGCTAGTGGTAGGTAGAAGACCTCTTGTTTTATGATCGAGAGAGCGGTTAATGTAAAGAGGTGGGAGGCAGGGGTGAAATGCTACCGGTTCGCACCGGTTCGGGTGAACCGATAGTGATAAAAACTACCAGTTTGGGCAAACCGGTAGTTTAAAAAGCTACCTGTTTGGGTGAACTAGTAGTTAAAAAAAGCTACCGGTTCATCTGAACTGGTATTTCTGACGATAAGCTGTGCCACACGGTTTATTTTCGCTAGAAAGCAGGAAATCCCGCATAGAATCTTAGCTAGAGATTCTCCTGAACCCCTGCGAACCTCCAGCACCCCACCCCTGTGGATAACTAACATAGTGACCATGAACTCCTAGGAAGGCAAAAGGAGAACAGAGTGGCAAAGGATGAGATGGTTAGATGGTGTCATGGAGGCAATGAACATGACTTTGAGCAAACTCCAGGAGACAGTGGAGGGCAGAGGGGCCTGGCATGCTATGGTCCATGGGATCATAAAGAGTTGGACATGACTTAGCAACTGAACAACAACAAATGATAGTTATGGTCCTATCTTCAATTATTGAGGATTCAACTGACACTAACAGTTATACTTTAGGTTTATCTTTTGTGTCAGTGCAATTATGAAGAAATTGGAAAGTGGAACTATTGCTGTCAGCCTTTTGTCATGGTCAGATCACACCTTCCTAGCTTTTCAGCTTGCAGGTGCTATGACTTTTCCTTCTGATTGCAGGGAAGTGGGACCTATTCTGCACCAACATAAGGACTATGTTAATTGCCCCAACTCAATTAACATAGTCCTTAATTGATTTTAGAAGAAGTCTGTATAGATTCTCAGTCATCCAGGTCATGGTTGTCCCAAAGAAGTGCTTTTTCAGGAGGCAACTGGACTTTCTTCTTTTTTCTTTTGAAGACATTTCACTTCTCATCCAAGAAGCTTCTTCAGCTCTGACAGGATAGTAGGGAATGGAAGGATTTATATTCCTTGAAGACAGCTGGTCATTTGCTTCCTTTTACAGGGTCATTGAGGCCACTTGGAGGTTTATCTGTGTCCTCAGGGTCACCTGAGTAGTGCTCCTGGTTCTGTAACCTGCAGTTTTTTCCTCTGGAAATCCATTTCTACTCCCACACCATTCAAAGAGTGTTCATCCCAAATTGTATAGCTAAAAGTCTGTAGAGATTCTCAGTCATCCAGATCATGGTTGTCCCAAAGAGATGTTTTTTTCAGGAGGCAACTTGTTTTTTTCTTTTGAAAACATTTCACTTCTCATCCAAGAAGTTTCTTCAGCTCTGACAGGATAGTGGGGAATGGAAGGATTTATATTCCTTGCAGACAGCTGGTCATTAAACATCCTTTTATAGGATCGTTGACCTCTAAACCAAGTGGTTCAACCACCCTCTAAAAGGATGCAAATGACCAGCTGTCTGCAAGAGATATAAATCCTTCCATTCCATACTATCCTGTCAGAGCTGAATAAGCTTCTTGGATGATATGACAAACGTCTTCAAAAGGAAAAAAACAAGAAAGTGCAGTTGCCTCCTGAAAAAGCACCTCTTTGGGATGATTTTAGAAGACCTTTTTTGCCCCTCTCCCAAGATCTGGGGCCAGTTTCAGGATGTATTAGAGTCCCCATTAAAGATTAAATCATGGCAGGAGTGCCAAATTGTAGTTGTTTCTCCACTCTTGCTTCATCTGCAAATAATTGGTCAATTATGTAGGTGTGATCTTGTTACAGTTGAAAATACCTAACCTACTATCTGTAAATATGTGTGCTTGTGCATATGTCATTGTGTGATGTCATTGTGTTCCTTACCATTGGTTACTACTTACCATTAGCCCCGCCTCCTCTGTATATAAGCTTTCGCTCTTCTCAGATTGATAGCTGTCTAAATGTGTTCCTGAGGAAGAAAATAAATATTATTATTACAAGAAAGTCTACAGTCTCTTATATTGGGCCTAACCAGGATAACCAACTAGCAACAAATTGGTAGCAGAGGATGGTTTGGTAGGCCCAACCGAACATAAAGATGCAAGACTCACATAACGACAAAAGAAGACCTGCCACCAGATACATAACGAAAAGAATGGCAGCTCAACTAACTCCTGACAAATATACACCACTTGAAAATATTAAGAAACAAACGCAATTACAAGAAAATGAACTGCTAACACAAAACAAACAACCACTAGCTGGAGCAGAACAAACTTTCTCAACACCAAACAAAGAAGATGAGGTAAAAAGAAAAATACTAGAATTAATAGAAACAACTACAGTTGAATCAAATCTGCTTGTGAAAATCCGCAGCATGATAAACGAAAATAACAAACAAGAAAACTGCAAGGTAAGAAACTCAACCCCTGACTTCAAAAATGACACCGAAGATGGCGACAGCTTCCCGCCTTTTTCATGGCAGCCATCTTACCCACCTAATACCTCTAAAATGCCTGACCAATTACTAAAAGAATTCCAAACCTCAAACTACGAAATAAAAAACAAAACCTACCAAGAAGATGACTACCCGAGTCCAAAAACAAATAAAAAACAATTATTTAAACAAAACAAAGCTCAACCTACTGAAGTAGAAATAGACAATGCTATACAGGTGCTGACTGCAGCACTCGGGACTAAACTAACAATACCAAACAAACAACCAGAAAATGAAATAGAAAATTCTAAACTACCATCTACCAAAAGCCAAAAAGAAATAGACTGTCTAAAGAAAGGCCTAGCCACCCGAAGAAAGACAAGCTGGCAATCATACTTACCTACCGAAGAGCAACTCCATGAACAACCCGGCTCCATTGGCAATGGCGGCCTGCCTCAAGCTCCACTTACTGAGGACCTCAGAGAAGACTCCCCGACGAGCAGAGCAGCACCCCAGGCATTCTTCAGTCACCAGAGGCCCTCCGGAAACAAAGCAGAGCAACAGAAGGCCGTCTGGGACTTCACCCCAGGAGCTGCAGACACAGGAACCTCCCTCGCCGGCTGCTGGAGAAAAATGAGGACTGAGCATGCCCAGAACGAGCCTGCAAAGAAAGAAGAAGAAAACATAAATACAAGTCAGCGCAACATAGAGATAAGTAAAACAGACATGCATCTACCATACCCAGGCCTTATTGTGAGTATGCTAAGGTCTTAAATCATGGACAGCTACTAAACATGAACAACACTTCACAACACTCAGGGACAATACCTTCAGACTTTATAAAGTTAAGATTAGATGGAAGCAACTTAATGGAATGGGACCAGTGTTTACAGATTACATATTTGAAAGAGAATGTTTTATTTTTTATTGATAACCCACCAGATAAGCCTTGGACCTATGAAATAGACTGCCTCCATCACAAAGCATATTATATATTAATTGCCTCTATTTCCCCAAGTATACTTCCCAGTATAGAGCATAATTTAACTGTATTTGAAACATACCAAAAATTATTCAATTTGTTCTATAGTAAAAGTGTAGCCACCACCACAAAAATTTCTAGGGAATTCTATTCTGCCAAACTAAAACATGATACCTCCATGAGTGAACATATCTTGAATCTAAACGCTGTAAGAGCAGACCTTATTCAAAGGGGGGAAACCATTTCTGACAACACCATGAAAAGCATTATAATTAACTCTTTAGATCACAGCTGGGATAACTATATTACCTTAATAGATAACCTAAGTATAGAACAAATTACTTTAGAAAACCTCACCAATAAGCTTATTACTGAAGATAGACTTAGAAGAGAGCGATATACACAACAAAGGGAAGGTAGAAATCAAAGAAGAACTGATTTTAGGGTCAGAGATAGGTACCCACATGAATGTCTCATATGTGGATCTGAAAGACATCAGAGTAGAGATTGCCCCAAGAATGCAGGATACAGTGACTCATATCAACACAAGGATAGGAGAATACACTTCTTAGACAGAACTTCTCCAGATTACAGGTATAAGCGAAGAGAATCACCACACCCTAGAGAAAGACAAATGTACAGAAATAACCCTAGAGAAAATAAGAAAGGATCACTATATGGAATAAGAAACAATAACATTTTGATGTCTGATTCACTCAACACTTGGCTCATAGATTCTGGAGCCACATGTCATACAACTCATAATAGAGAAATATTAAGTAACTTCACTGAAAAGAAATATGACATTAAAGTAGCAAACCAAAATAAGGTCCTAGTGAGAGGAATAGGAGACACGCATATAAAGGGTATAGGGAAATTAGAGGGGGTACTATTTGTGCCCGAAATTCCAAATAACATATTGGCAACCCTAAAATTAAGTATAGAGAATGAAATAGAAACCACTTTCAGAGGTGGAAAGGTATTTATGACTAAGAACAACAGAAACATAGGTAAACTATTTACAAATGATGGACTAACATACCTACTGCCACAAGATAACGAACTAGTCTATGCAAACTATCAATTAAGAAACAAAAAGCCAAATTCAGATAGCCATGATGAAAGTAATAATGATAATGCATCAAACACTGATACTAATATGTCTGAAAATTTAAACAATGGAAGACCTATTCACGATAATTGTAGTCACTTACTCCACAGAAAGCTAGGACACGCAAGCTTTCCCGTCATACGAAAAATGTTAGAATGTTCCGAAGATTTAAAAATAAAGAACTGTAAAAATTACTTAGAATGCTCTGTGTGCAATTCATTCAAAATTAAAAACAAACCAAAACCCAAAAAAGCCACTCGCACCACACAATCAATTTTTCAACTAATTCACATGGATGTAGTAGGCCCATTAAAACCCTCAATTAAATATAAAAAAAGATACTTTCTAACCATAGTCGATGACTACAGTAGATTCGGTTTTGTATACACCCTTAATCACAAAAATGAGGTTTTCAAAAAATTTAAGGAGTTCTTTAAAATGGTAGAGACGCAACACAATACTAAAATTAAACAAATAATGACTGACAGGGGGTCAGAATTCCTATCCAACGAATTTTCAAATTGGCTAAAATCACAAGGAATATTGCACTTTAAATCTTGTCCGTTTTCCCCATTTCAAAATGGAGTCTCTGAAAGAAAAAATGGTTTGCTACAAACCATGGTTAAATGTGTGTTAGATGATGCTGGCTTAAACCAATCATTCTGGGCTGAAGCCCTTACTTATTCCAATTACACTATAAATCGCTTATGGTCCAGTACAATCGACAAGACCCCATACGAACTCATGTATGGAAGGAAACCAAAAATTGGGCATTTACACGTATTTGGTGTATCTGTTGATGTATATGTCCCCTCACAATTAAGGCACAAAGGAGAGAAAGTATCCAAAAGACTGATATTTATGGGGTACGAATCAGGAACCAAGGGATATCGCTTCATTGATAAAAATAACCATTTCATTGTATCCAGATCTGCTGTGTTTCATGAACACATGAACTGGTCAAAATTACATCTCAACGAAATATATCCAGAATCAAAAAATATTACACACACGCACACAGAACATCATACATCAGATACCAATCCCAAAACCACAACCACGAACAGAATTAAATGCCCAAAAACAATTAATGATGAATGGAAGAAAGGACACCCCACTTTGAAGGTAGACCAATTAACTGAAAAAGAAGCTAAATATATGCATAGCGATGAACATCCCCATAATAGGCCCATTAGATCCAATAGGGGCACAATTCCTAAAAGATTAGATGATTATGTACTGTCTATTCAAGCTAAACACCTGACTCCCAACACGTATGATGACATACTTAAGTTACCTCCAGAAGAAAAAAGTAAGTGGGAGGAAGCAATGAAAAAAGAGATGGACAGTTTAAAAGAACTAAATGTATATACACCAACAGATCTACCCACTGAGAAGTCCCCCATTGGCACTAGATGGATCTATAAAATTAAAGAGCTAGAGGATGGTAAATTCTTATACAAAGCCAGGTTAGTGGCTCAAGGTTTTGCTCAAAGGTTTCCGGATGACTATGAAGACACATACTCCCCAACCGTTAGATCAGAAAGTGTGAAAACAGCATTAGTATTAGCTTCCGTTTTAAATCTGGAAGTATATCAATTTGATGTACAGACAGCCTATCTGCATGCTGATCTCGATAAAGAAATTTATGTAAAAGCACCCCCAGGAAAAGATACAAAAAAGGGAGAAATTTGGCTATTGAATAAGAGCCTTTATGGACTAAAACAGTCCGGCAAACGGTGGTATGAGTGTTTATCAAAGATACTTAACGATATAGGCTTTGTGGCTACTTCATCTGATTTTTGTTTTTTCACAAAAAGAAATAATGATTCTATTGAATATGTTTTGATTTATGTTGATGATATATTATATTTTGGATGTGACAAGGTTAAATGTGATAATTTCGCTGAACAATTAGGCAAAAATTTCAACTTAAAAATATTAGGAAAGGTAAATAAGTATTTAGGAGTCCAAATTGACAAAACAGATAAGGGTTTCAAATTATCCCAGAAAGACAAAATTATAGAACTCATAGAAAAATGTAATATGGTTAACTCAAAAATTTGTGAAACTCCCATGTCAACTGATTTTTATAGGAATGTGTACAATGAATACGAGCCATTTAAGGATAACACTTTATATCGATCAATTATTGGGTCCTTATTATACATATCTAATTGGACTAGACCTGATATCACTCTTGCCGTAAATTTGTTGTTGAGACATGTAAGCAATCCTAACTTATACCATTGGGAAGGAATCAAGAGAATTTTGAGATATCTGAAATCTAGCATTAATGTATGTCTATACCTAGAACCATTCATTTCTGAAAAACCAATTTTGACCTGCTACGCCGATGCAGATTGGGCTACTGATTCAAAAAGCAGAAAAAGCACTTCTGGATATGTTTTTCTTATAAATGGTTGTGCGGTGCACTGGTACACTGGCAAACAGAACTTAATTGCCACCTCTACGGCGGAAGCCGAATATGTTTGCTTATCCAAAGCAGTCAATAATCTAATTTGGTTCGATGATTTATTATGTAATGTGTGGGATGAACCTATTTATCCAATTATCATCAATGAGGATAATAAGGCAGCGATAGATATATCAGCTTCCGAAGTGATAGGTCAATGATCTCGACATATCGATATCAAATATAAACATGTGAGGCAACTGTCATGTATAGGATTCATTAAGGCTGTTCATTGCGATACTAATGAACAAATTGCTGATATCCTCACTAAGCCATTAGCAACCAAACAACATGTATATTTGACTTCCAAACTTAATGTACATATACAAACTTAATAACCCACCATTAGTTAGGTATTTTAGAGGGGGATTTGTTACAGTTGAAAATACCTAACCTACTATCTGTAAATATGTGTGCTTGTGCATATGTCATTGTGTGATGTCATTGTGTTCCTTACCATTGGTTACTACTTACCATTAGCCCCGCCTCCTCTGTATATAAGCTTTCGCTCTTCTCAGATTGATAGCTGTCTAAATGTGTTCCTGAGGAAGAAAATAAATATTATTATTACAAGAAAGTCTACAGTCTCTTATATTGGGCCTAACCAGGATAACCAACTAGCAACAGATCTGTTTCCTATGTGAGAATGGGTTAATATGAGAAATCTTCTGCCCAATAGATAAAATTGCATGGTCAAGTTGATCAATGCTGGGACTTTGTTTTGTCATTTAGATGTGTTTGATCCAGTGGGCGTATTCAGCTGGTTCAGACCGGTTCGGGCGAACCAGTAATGACAACCTGTGGGTGGGCCTGCCCCCGCCCGCCTATCCCGGTGCTATGCCGTCCTAATTAGCCACATTTTCTAAGATGCTTGCATGCGTGCAAGCCATGCACCTGAGCATTGCGCATGTGCAGAAGGACATGCACACAAGCAAAGCACATGCGCGGAAGGCCGTGCACCCTCACATTTTCGGTGCATTGCAAATCAATGGTAAAATTATGTGAAATCCACCTCTGCTTTGATTCTGTGACTCCTAAGGAAATGGACCTTGGGATGCTTAACTTGTTAACCTATTTGTTAGATTCATACCACCTTCTGATTTCTTATGGTTGGCTTAGTGTATCTTTCAGAGAGTCCCTATTTATTTATTTATTTATTTATTTATTTATTTATTTATTTATTTATTTATTTATTTATTTATTTATTTATTTATTTATTTGGATTTGTATACCGCCCTACTCCCGAAGGACTCAGGGCGGTGAACAGCCACAGAATAAAACACATAAATACAAAAATTTAAAGTAGAATAAAAACGAATTAATTAATTTGGCTGAGACAAATTTAAAATACCCCATAATTTAAAAACCAATTAAAATTTACATTTAAAAAGGGGAGAAGGTTTAGGCCAGGCCAGCTTGATGAAATAAAGAAGTCTTAAGCGCGTGATGGAAGGTGGAAAGATCCGGGATCCTCCGTATCTCCAGGGGGAGCTCGTTCCAGTTTGTAGGTGCCCCCACAAAGAAGGCTCTCCCCCTAGGGGCCGCCAGTCCCCTAGGATTTTTGTCATACAGGAGAATGTTTGTCTTAAAGGAGGATGGATACAATAATCCTCAAGAAACCATTGCTAGAACATTTTCTGGAAAATATGTTAAGAAGGTGATTGGGTCAGAACTTCAGAGGACCTATGAAGAAATAGATTATCTGGATCAGAGATGGCATTCACTTACTTTCCCTACCAATTTGCAAATGTGAGCGCACATGCACGCACACTCACTTTGCTCACACGCACCCCATCCACGCATGTGCCCGGCCTCAAAAACGCGCTTAAATAGGATGGCATAGAGCCGGGCTGGCTGGGTGGGCCTACTTGCAATTTCCACTACCGGTTCAGGCAAACCAGTTCGAACCGGCTGAAGACCATCTCTGATCTGGATCCATTTTAAATAGTTTCAAGCCAAGACACGGTATAGAGACAAAATGGCATAGGGGTGGTGCCACCATTCTGCTTATTCTTAAACTCTGGTTCTCCTTAACCTCTCACCAACTCTCAGTACCATCAGGATATTCTTTGGATGAGCTGTGAGGATTAGGAGTGGAGACATTATCTTATAGTTCTCTTTCTTTCTCCATTCCAGATGGTTGGTAGGAGGGAGAATGTCGAACCTGAAGTCCTTGATTCCAGGTGTGCCACAGAGCTCAATGCTCTTGCCACTCCTGCTTCATATCTTTATGAAGCCGAGGTGGCGCAGTGGTTAGCTACTGCAGCTGCTTTAGCTGACTGCTAGTTCAGCAGATCAGCGGATCAAATCTCACCGGCTCAAGGTTGACTCAGCCTTTCATCCTTCTGAGATGGGTAAAATGAGGGCCCAGATTGTTAGGGGGCAATATGCTATTTAGTATACTGTTTTTGGTGTAAGCCGCCCAGAGTCCTCAGAGAGTGGGCGGCATAGAAATATGACTAATAAAATAAATAATAATAAAATGAAGCTAGAGAGTGACATCGTCCATCAACATGAAATCAGGTATCGGCAGTGTGGAAATAATTACTTTGTCTTTGAATCTTGGTCACTAAGTGAACATATCTTAATTTTCAGTTCCTTGGATGGATTACTCAAGTGAAACTGGGGAAATCTGGGTGGGGAGGAACAGCTGAGATTCAACCCGACAAGAAATAGTGATTATGAATTCATGATGCCTCTGGTGCCAGGGATTTTTCCATCCTTACTTCTGAGAGAATATACAGGCAGTGTTCAACATATGATTGTGTAACAACTGTTTGAAGTTAGGATGACTTCAGAAAAGTGAAGTATAAGCCATATTTGCACTCAGGGGTGTTATTCACTTATCTTCACTACTAGTCCACAAATGTGAGTGTGCGTGCATGCGCAGGACCTTCCTTGCATGCACAGAGCATCAAAAATGGATGTGGTGATGTCTGGTTCGGTGGGCGGAGCCTCCTGCCACTGCTACCGGTTCGCCAGAACCGGATAAAACCAGATAAATACCACCACTACTCACAATTATGATTGTTGTACCATCCCATAGTCACACGATCACAATTTGGGCTTTGGTCAAAATAGGCTTGCATTTACAACCAATTGCAGTGTCCTGTGATTGTGATTTCCAGCAAAAAACCTCCCATTGGGAAGCTGGATTGGCTGAATGACCACCATAAAATTGTCATAAAATCGAGCGTGACTCAACTTATGAAGGCAATTCCTGTCCTAATGGTAATTGTAAGTCAAGCACTAAAGCTAAGCACTCGGGACTCTTCCTCAATTCATAGCTCTTGCTAGATCTGTGTCTATGGAGATTCTCAGTCATCCAAGTTATGGTATCCCAAAGTCCATTTGCCTTTTGGAAAAAAAACATCTTTGGGTCTTTTAGAATAACAGAAATGGAAAGGACCTTGGAGGTCTTCTAGTCCAACCCCCTGCTTAGGCAGGAAACCCTACACCACTTCAGACAAATGGTTATCCAACATCTTCTTAAAAACTTCCAGTGTTGGAGCATTCACAACTTCTGGAGGCAAGTTGTTCCACTGATTAATTGTTCTAACTGTCAGGAAATTTCTCCTTAGTTCTAAATTGCTTCTCTCCTTGATTAGTTTCCACCCATTGCTTCTTCTCCTGCCCTCAGGTGCTTTGGAGAATAGCTTGACTCCCTCTTCTTTGTGGCAGCCCCTGAGATATTGGAACACTGCTATCATGTCTCCCCTAGTCCTTCTTTTCATTAAACTAGACATATCCAGTTTGCTTGGCTGGTACCTGCTGGGCTCAGAAAAGCCTCTGTACAGATGTACCTGGTATACCGATCGTTTTTTTTCCCCCTCAGGTGAAAATGGGAAGAGAGATTTGAGCATTGGATTAATAGAATTCATTTCTTCTTCCCCAGAGAGTGAACACACTTGGATGGCTTCATAGAGGAACAATAGAAATGGTTGATTTTTCTCCAATGCTGTATTGAAGAAATAATCTTGCTAATTCCGAAGAAGAGGAATGGAGCAATCTTGCATCTTTCTAGCAGCAAAGTTTTCTGACCCTTTCACTTTCACTGTCTGAAAGAAAACTAATTCTTTCCCAACATTAAGTTTTAAGGTATTTGTTCCTCCCATGAAATTCAGCAGGTTCTGATAGGTTCTGGAGAACCAGTAGCGGAAATTTTGAGTAGTTCGGAGAACTGGCAAATATTACCTCTGGCTGGCCCCAGAGTGGGGTGGGAATGAAGATTTTGCAATATCCTTCCCCCAGGAGTGGGGAGGGAATGGAGATTTTGCAATATCCTTCCCCCAGGAGTGGAGAGGGAATGGAGATTTTGCAGTATCCTTCCCCTGGAGTGGGGTGGGAATGGAGATTTTGCAGTATCCTTCCCCCAGGAGTGGGGAGGGAATGGAGATTTTGCAGTATCCTTCCCCTGGAGTGGGGTGGGAATGGAGATTTTGCATTATCCTTTACCTGCCATGCCCACCAAGCCACACCACACCCACCAAGCCATGCCCACAGAACCAGTAGTAAAAAAAATTGAATTCCACCACTGCTCCCATAGAATATGCATTTCAAGTGCATTTTTCCAAGTGCAAGGCACACATACCTTGCTCAATTTACACATTGTTGTATACACTTTGGACAGAATTTGTGTGTGTGCGTGCATGCATGTGTGAATAAGAAAGTTGCAACGTGCATTCCTGCATTCTCATCTGCCTAGAATTCCAAATTCCATGTACAAATTAGGTTAGTTCATTTTTTAAAAAAGAAGACTTGAGTAATTTCCTTCCCCATCCTTAGACTGAAATGGGTAGGGGTTTATTTATGCATTTGCCATAGTTCAGAAGCCGTCCTCACAGGTATTCATAGCACACAGAGGGAAAGTAAATAGCAATGTGAAAAAAAAAGGTTATCTGAAGACAGAGAGTTCCCTATAGGTAGAAAGTTCATTTTTTAATGAACCTCAGGATCTCAGTTGACTAATTATAATTAAGATACAACTTCTGCCTGGGATGGCAGAATAATAATGTTTTGTCCAGGTAGTATTTCATAGAGAAGTGCTAAGAAATAACAGCCCTGGAAAATAACTTGAAAGATTTCAAAGGTTAAGACATTCCCAGGGACATTAGCTATGCAGGGGATTACGGTAATAAAGAAAAGAAAAGAAAAAGCAGCAGACACAGTAAGAGAAAATGAATATTTTTGGCTTGACCTCTGCTAAGTAGAATAGTGAATCTCTGGGCAAAGTCAGATAAGAGAAGCATAATTTTCATGATGAAACTGAAGTGGTATGTCTGGTAGATGTCATGATATTTGTGAAGGCCTCGGATGTAGTGTAGAAATATCCAGAAATGATTGCTTAATGCATTGTAAGCCGCCCTGAGTCTCCGGAGAAGGGCGGCATATAAATCAAATTAAATAATAATAATAATAATAATAATAATAATAATAATAATAATAATAATAATCAAAATCTGATATTCAGTCTGGCAATAAGTGGAAAACATTAATAAGGTGACTGGAGAGGCATCCCGTTAGTCACATTTAATTTTAATTTAAGGCAAACAGTTTTTGGTCAGATGTACTATATTTTTCCGACTATAAGATGCACCTAGATTTTGGGGAGGAAAACAAGAAAAAAAAAATCTGCCTCTGCCTCCCAGCAATTTTCCTCCTTGCAGCAAACAGCAAACAGCCTGGTCAGCTTTAGCACAGCCTGATTTAGCACGAGCAGCTGATTGGCAGTTGGATCAGCCTCCTGGAATACCGCCTATCAGCTATTCCAGGCTGTGGGGATTGCCACCGCCCATCACTGCCATCTCCGCCCATCGCCGCTGCCACATATCGCCACCTCAGTGTGCTCCATTTTTGGCCTCCACACATCCCATTTTCAGCCCGTTCCAGGAGGTGGGGATTGCCACCACTGCCTATCCCTGCTGCCTGGAACAGACCAAAAATGAGGCAAGCAGAGGCCAAAAATGGAACCTGTGGAGGCCAAAAATCAGGCACATAGAGGCGGCAATAGGCAGCAGCAGTGATGACTAGTGACGGCAGTGATGGGCGATCCCATCTGGAATAGCTGATAGGCGGTATTCTGGGAGGCAGATCCAACTACCAATCAGCTGCTCGTGCTAAATCAGGCTGTGCTGAAGCTGAGAAGGCTTTTAGCTGTTTGCTGCAAGGAGGCAAATTGCTGGGAGGCAGAGCCCAAAGGGTGGGGGCCAGCGGGTGGGCGGGGCTTTCGGCAATATTCGCACTATAAGATGCATAGACACTCAGTTTGGGGGTGGGGAATGCATCTTATACACCAAAAAATACAGTATCTGTTAATGCAGATACTGTTAATGCAGCTCCACATTTCAAGTGTTACCTGAATAAATGTAGGGGTTCATCAAATACGAGGTGACGGGATGGTGGGCAGCTCTGAGAAAGTATTTAGACCAGGGGTGAAATGCTCCTGGTTTGGACTGGATCACCCGATCCAGTAGCGATAGAGACGGGTGGTTCGGAGAACCGGACCACTTTATAAAGCCTTAGTAAGATCACATTTGGAAGACTGCATCTAATGTTGGTCATCACAATTGTCAGGAGTAAATGCCTTGTCTCTGACCCAGAGCTAGAGGCAGGGGGGCTGGACAGGCCAGCCCACAAGGTACACCCTAACCCAATAGCCCCTCCTTACCTTAGCCACGCCCAGGGGGTACTTAAGGGTCAGCCATGCGGTCCTGCTCCAGTTCCAGAGATGTACCTGTATTGATGAGATGCTCAGTCAATAAACAATAAACAACTTAAACAACAACTGCTTGTTGGAATTATTGGGCACGATCCTCAAACATATCTAACAAAATGGTAGTAGAGGATGGTTCGGCAGCCCAACCCAAACATTCCACAAGCATGCAAAGGACCAAGACGGAAAGGATGAACACCAGAGCGTTCACCAAGGAGATAGCAGAACGACTTGCCCAACCCGAAGCCACTCAAGGAGAGGCATCTGAAGCAAGCGGCCTGCTCCACCACCCACGCACCCCTGCCAGACGCGGAGAGGAGTGGAATGAACATGAGACCCCAAAAGGGGAAACGCACGACCTGAAAGGAAAACTCCTGGACCTGATAGATTCATCGCAAAGCAACACCGACCTCATCGCGGAACTACGAAGCCTGATCGAAGGCTGCGAAGCAGCGAGTGAGGAAGATGAGGATGAATCCGAATGCAGCGGTGGAGAAGTGGTAAGAGAGAGAACCCCCCACCAAAAACCCGCCAAGGGAGCCGAAGGGATTTTTGCGCCTTTTTCACGGCGGCCATCTTGGGAGGCGGCGTCATCAAAAATGGCCGACCATCCACCAATAGATTCCCGAGATTTAAATCTCATGGCGGGAATCGGGGCCTACCCCAAGGCAACCCCCCAAGAATACCACAACCAACGAGGAAACCCAAGGCCAAAAGCCACAGGCTCACCTACCGAGCCCGAACTCAACAAGGCAAACGAATTGATCGCCGCGGCCCTAGGGGACAAGATGAAGCTACCGGACACGCACCCCGGTGCCAGGCCCAAGCGCAAAGGGGACCCTAACGCGAGGAGGCCCGACACCGACACCCACCCCGGGGGATCGATCACTGCCGCGCGGATCCAGAGCCACCCAGGGCCCCCAAGAAGCCTCCCCTTAAAAACGGAACACCGGAGGCGACGGGACTATTCACCGGACCTACGAACTGGACCAGACCCATGGCTCGCGGGGCCATCCACCGGCAGGGGACGTCCATCGGCGGGCAGGGGACTCGGCCCGACACCCGGAGGCGACATCCGCACGAGGCTGGGCCATCCGGGACCATTCGCGGCCCCAACCGGACTCCAGACCCTCAACGACGATCCTCACCGCTTCCCGAGGCTCCAGACGATGAACCATGACGATTCCGGACGAGCGAGGCCGACCAAGGAGGAACCGAAGGCCCATCCGGAGGATTGGGGCCTATACCAGGGAGCTACGGGGACAAGCTCTTCACTCCACGGCGGCTGGGAAGAAATGAACTTCGTGCATGCGCAATGCGCCCCTGCAGGAGAAACGGAAGAAGACATAGAGCTACACCGACGCATGCACACAGAGACAAGTCAGTTCAGACTCGCCACAGTCGTCCCTCTACCTTATTGTGAGTTCCCTTACGTGAGGAACCATGGACAGCGACATAATGTGAGTAACTATAATTCAGGGACTTTGCCAAGTGACTTCCCCAAACTAAGGCTAGATGGGGAGAATTTCCTGGACTGGAACCAGCAGCTCCAGGTCACCCTACTCAAAGAAGACCTACTATCCATAGTCACTGATCCCCCCAAAAAGCCCTGGACTTTTGAGCTAGATTGCACCCACCATAAAGCATACTGCATTGTTATTGCTAGCATTACCCCCAGTATTTACCCCAGCATCAGGCATCACCTGACTGCTCTAGAAGTAATACAGAGGATGCACAAACTGTTTTACTGCCAGAGCGTGGCAAGCACCACCAGGCTGTCCAGAGAATTCTATGCCACCAAACACAAAGCAGGGACCCCGATGAGTGAACATTTATTATCCCTAAACGCCACCAGAGCCCAGCTGACACAAAGGGGGGAGGTCATAAGCGAAAGGACCATGATAAGTATCATTGTAAACTCCCTGGACCCCAGCTGGGACACCTTCATTACACAAATAGACAACCTGGGGACAGGAAAACTCTCGCTAGAGTTACTAACGAGCAAACTAATAGCTGAGGACAGCATCAGAAAGGATCGCTCACTAAGCCGCAGGGAGCAAAGGCCCAGTAAGAAGGTCGAGCCACAGAGCAGGAACCACAGCAACGCAGAGTGTTACTCATGTGGGTCAAGGAACCATTACAAAAGGGACTGCCCTAAAAACACAGTGGACAGGGACAGGCCACGTAGGAGGGACAGATCAGAATCAAGGACAAGATATACTAGCAGACGCTCACCAGAGGACAGGCACAGGCGTAGGGATTCACCTAGCCCCAGGGACAGGAGAAACCACAGGGACAGCTCCAGGGAAAGCCAAACGGGTTCACTGTATGGCATAGGAGACCAGGAGCAACACACCAACCAGCACAGGAAGGAAGGTACATGGCTGCTGGATTCAGGAGCCACAAATCATACCACGTATGACCGTAATCTACTAACATCATTCACAGAAGAGAGTTTTATAATAAAGGTGGCTAACCAGAATAATGTGCAAGTAACAGGCAAGGGTAATGCATACGTGCCGGGGATAGGAGAGGTACAAGGAGTGTTACTGGTACCCAATATACCCTACAACATCCTCGCCACTCTAAAGTTAAGCAAGGACAACGATGTTGAGGTAACATTCAAGGGAGGAAGGGTGCAGGTAACTAGAGGGGGCAAAAACATAGGGAAAATAGTAATCAGCGGAGAACTTCCCTTCCACCACCCAGTCTGGGACAAACAACCCAGAGTAAACAACCACCAGAAGGCCAGCCCCGATAACACAAGTAGGGAAATAGAGGGGGTTAGCCACACACACAACAACAATGAAACAAGTGAGCAGGAGGCAACCAGAAAAGAAAGGCCAGCGATAGGGAAGCCCATGCACGACAATTGCGCTCACCTATTACACAGAAGGTTAGGACATATTAGCTTCCCCGTGGTGCAGAAGATGATGGAGTGCTCTGAAGGTGTAAAAACAAAGAATTGTGAGAACTATCTCGAGTGTTCTGTCTGTAAGAGCTCCAAATTAAAAACCAAACCTAGGCCCAAAAAGTCAGTACGCACTACAGATTCAACCTTTCAACTCGTACATATGGATCTAGTGGGACCACTAAGGCCCTCCATCAAATACAGGAAAAGGTACTTCCTGACCATAGTGGATGATTTCAGCCGCTATGGCTTCGTATACACACTAAAACAAAAGAGCGAAGTATTCCAAAAATTCAAGGAATTCTACGCAAGGGTAGAGACACAACACAATTCCAAAATCAGACAAATAATGACAGACCGGGGGTCTGAATTTTTATCGAGCGACTTCTCGCGATGGCTAAAGGCACGCGGGGTAGTCCACTACACGTCTTCCCCATTTTCGGCTTTTCAAAATGGAGTGGCAGAACGAAAAAACGGAATGCTGCAGACCATGATGAAGTGCGCATTAGAGGATGCAAGCTTGGGGCAACACTTCTGGTCGGAAGCGCTTATTTATTCGAACTACACTCTGAACAGGTTATGGTCCAGCGTACTAAATAAAACTCCATATGAGTTAATGTACCAAAGGAAGCCACAAGTATCGCATTTACACATATTCGGGGTCACAGCAGATGTGCACATCCCCAGACAATTGAGGCACAAGGGGGACAGGGTATCCCGAAGGCTGAGGTTCATGGGATATGAGCCAGGAACAAAGGGATATAGGTTCATAGACAGCAACAACAACTTCGTAATCTCTCGAACAGCTGTTTTTCACGAAAATGCCAACTGGTCCAAGATACACCTCAACGAGGTGTCCCTTAGCAAGGACGGACCGGGGAACATTCAAAGGGGAGTAACACCAAACACAGGAAAGAGTACAGAACAGGAAGGAATCAAAAACAAGAGGCAGGAGATACTAGTGAAGGAGTGGAAGGAGAACCACCCACATATCAAAGTGGACTCACTTACTGAGAAAGAAGCCAGGTACATGCACGACACTGAGACGCCCCCTGAGAGGCCAATCAGGGCAAACAGGGGCAAGGTGCCACAGAGGTTAGGGGATTACGTATTATCTATCCACACTAACCAACTAACCCCCAACACATATGAGGATGTACTAAGGTTACCAGATGAGGAAAGGGCAAAATGGGAGCAAGCCATGGAGAAGGAAATGAACAGCCTGAGGGAACTAAACGTATACACTCCCTCTGAAGTCCCAGCAGGAAAAACAACAATAGGCACCAGATGGGTCTACAAAGTTAAAACACTAGAGGAAAACAAAACTCTCTACAAGGCTAGACTGATAGCGCAGGGGTTTGCCCAAAAATACCCTGATGATTACACAGAAACATACTCCCCCACAGTCAGGGCCGAAAGTGTAAAATGTGCGTTAGTTATTGCATCACTACTGGGGTTGGAGGTACACCAATTCAACGTACAGACCGCCTACCTGCACGCTGAGCTTGACAAAGAGATTTATGTAAGAGCACCTCCCAGCCAAACCACTAGGAAGGGAGAAACATGGATTCTAAACCGAAGCTTGTATGGGCTCAAGCAATCAGGGAAACGCTGGTACGAGTGCTTGTCTAAGACATTGAAGTCCATGGGTTTTGCAGCCACCTCAGCCGACAACTGCTTCTTCACTAAGAAGTCAGGCAATTCTCTCGAGTACGTCTTAATATACGTGGACGATATACTATATATCGGTAATCAGACCAGCAAATGCAGTGACTTCGCCAATGAGCTAGGAAAACATTTCTCCCTGAAGATTTTGGGTAAGGTAGACAAGTACCTGGGGGTGCAAATCACAAAAACAGACAAAGGTTTCCAACTGTCACAGAAAGATAAAATCTTGGAACTGATACGTAAGTGCAATATGACAGACGCCAAGGGGTGTGAAACACCAATGCAACCAGATTTCCTGAAGGACATGCATAATGAGGCTGAACCATTCAAAGACAACACGTTGTACAGATCCACCATAGGCTCCTTATTGTACATTGCGAACTGGACTAGACCAGATATCGCCCTACCTGTCAACTTGCTGTCTAGACACGTAGGGAAACCCACCGCGTACCATTGGGAAGCCATAAAAAGGGTACTGAGATACCTAAAACACAGCTCTGATGCTTGCCTGTCACTGGAACCCGAGAACGCTACAACACCCACAACACCCACACTCACGTGCTACGCAGATGCTGACTGGGCTGGGGATGTGAAAAGTAGGAGGAGCACCTCAGGTTACGTGTTCTTTCTCAACAACAGCCCAGTGCATTGGTACACAGGGAAACAGGACCTAGTAGCCACATCTACCACAGAAGCCGAATATATTTGTTTGTCCAAGGCCACCAATAACTTGATCTGGTTTGACGACCTGCTCACAGATATATGGGCCGAACCAAACTACCCCATCACCATGCACGAAGACAATAAAGCAGCCATGGAAATATCAAAGGCCGAAGCGGTCGGCCAAAGGTCGAGGCACATAGATATAAAATATAAACATGTTAGGCAGTTCGCAAACATAGGATTCATAAGGGTCATACATTGTGACACAGAAGAACAAACAGCAGACATCCTAACAAAGCCATTGCAGAACAAACAACACACATATCTCACATCAAAACTGGGCGTCCTCCTAAAAACAACACCCCAAGTGTACACCACTCAGGGACATCCCGGCCAGGCATTTAGAGGGGGTTTTGTCAGGAGTAAATGCCTTGCCTCTGACCCAGAGCTAGAGGCAGGGGGGCTGGACAGGCCAGCCCACAAGGTACACCCTAACCCAATAGCCCCTCCTTACCTTAGCCACGCCCAGGGGGTACTTAAGGGTCAGCCATGCGGTCCTGCTCCAGTTCCAGAGATGTACCTGTATTGATGAGATGCTCAGTCAATAAACAATAAACAACTTAAACAACAACTGCTTGTTGGAATTATTGGGCACGATCCTCGAACATATCTAACAACAATACAAAAAAGAAAGAAAGAAAAAAGAAAAGATTTTGAGACTCTGGAAAGAGTGCAGAGAAGAGGAATAAAGATGATCAGGGGACTGGAGCCTAAAACATATGAAAAATGATTGCAGGAATTGGGTTTGTCTAGTCTAGTGAAAATAAGGTCTAGGGGAGACATGATAGCAGTGTTAAAATATCTAAGGGCCAGCCACAAAGAAGAGGGGGTCAAACTATTTTTCAAAGCCCCAAAAGGGAAGACAAGAAGCAATGGATAGAAATGAATCAAAGAGAGAAGCAACCTAAAACTAAGGAGAAATTTCCTGACAGTGAGAACAATTAATCAATGGAACAGCTTGCCTCCAGAAGTTGTGGTGCCCCATTGTTGGAGGCTTATAGGAAGAGGCTGGACAGCCGGTTGTTTGAAATGGTATAGGGCAGTGACGGCTAACCTTTTTGCCATTGCGTGCCAAAAGCTGGGGGAGTGCGGGGTGGTTGCGCACATGCGTGCCCAAACCCATAATTCTATGCACCCTGCCCCCCCCCCGATGCATATGTGCACGACCCCCCCATGCTCCCCCTCCTTTTGGCATGTGATGGCATGGTGGGCCCAGTAGGTCTGTTTTTTGCCCTCCCCAGGCTCCAGAGACTTTCTAGGAGCCTGGGGAGGGCAAAAACAGCCTTCCTCACCTCCCCGGAGGCCCTCCAGAGACCGGAAACAGTCCGTTTGCCGACTGCCATTGGGCCCAGAAGGCCCAAAAATCAGCTGGCCAGCGTGTGCATGTCTGCTGGAGCTGAGCTAGGGTAACGCTCGTGTGCCCACCAATATGGCTTCGCGTGCCACCTGTGGCACGCGTGCCATAGGTTCGCCATCACGGGTATAGGGCCTTCTGCCCAAGCAGAGGGTTGGGCTAGAAGATCTCTAAGGTCCCTTCCAACTCTGTTATTCTATGTAATTTGTTAGTCCATGAATAGTAAACTCATCTAAATGAAATGAAACTTACAGTAGCTTTCCTTTGGTTGAATAGAAGACAAAGAATTGGAGAAGAAAATGAAGTATCAAGATCTCAAAACTGAAGTTGAAAGATTAGAACATGAATGGGCCATGATGCCCCAACTGGTGAGCGCCATACTGAAAGAAAATGAAGGACGGCACTTACAAAATCTGCATATTGACCCAATTTTCAGTTGGAACATGAATGGGAGTTGAAAGCAAAGAAGGAACAAAAGCTAAGGATGGAGGAGGTGTGACAAGGTGATATTTCTTAAAGAAAGTATACTGGACAAAGGTATGAAAACAAACAACCTTCTGTAATAAGACATATTACAGAACAGTACACATAAGTTACACATAACAGTACACATAACAGTACACATATTGGTTATTTACGGGACCGCCTGCTACCACCAATAGCCTCCCACCGGCCAGTACGCTCCCATAGAGAGGGGCTCCTCCAGGTGCCGTCGGCCAAACAATGTCGGCTGTCGGCCCCCAGGGAGAGAGCCTTTTCTGTGGGGGCACCTACGATCTGGAACGAGCTCCCCCCGGAGATACGGAGGATCCCAGATCTGCGCACCTTCCGCCGCGCGCTTAAGACTCTTCTATTTCATCAAGCCGGCCTGGCCTAAATCCTCCCCCTTTTAAATGTGGAAATTTTAAATTTGTTTTAATTATAGGGTTATGGGTAAGGCGTTTTAAATTGGGGAGCCATTTTGGATTTAATTTTCTTTTAAATGTATTTTAATGTTTATATTATATGTTTTTTAATCTTGGCTGTTCACCGCCCCGAGTCCTTTGGGAGAGGGGGCAGTATAAAAATTTAATAAATAAAAAATAAAATAAAATAAGTATCAAGCCTATCAAATAGTTTTAAAATAGCTACAATTGCCAGACACAACACACATACAAACCCAAACACAATTTCATCAGTACTGTCCAATTCAGGGAGAACAATTTTGCCTTTTTTAGTAACAAAACCTATGGAGATTCTCTGTCATCCAGGTCATGGTTGTCCCAAAGATGCTTTTACAACTGGACTTTCTTTGTTTTTCCTTGAAGATGTTTCATTTCTCATCCAAGAAGTTTCTTCAGTTATCCCTCCCTCCCTCCCTCCCTCCCTCCCAGTGGTGGGTTTCAAATAATTTAACAACTGGTTCTCTGTCCTAATGGCTGGCTGGGTGGGCGTGGGCATGGTGGGCACAGCCAGGGGATGTGACAGGCAGCATTCGGGCTCCTGAACCCCCCTGGGAGCAAAAATGGGCTTCAGGGGGATGTGCCAACCTCTTGTGCCCCGTTTTGGGCCTAGTAGGCCTCCCTGCAGCCTCCTGGGAGCGAAAATGGGCCACGGGGGGGGCGCATCCCCCCACACCCCATTTTGGTTCTAGGAGGCCTTCCTGCACTTAACTGGGAGCCAAAATGGGGCGTGTGGGGACTCCTGGAAGGGGCAGGGAGAGGAGGGGAGGGACCAGTCAGCAATTTAAATTCCAGTTCACCCAAACCGGCTTGAACTGGCTAAATACCACCACTGCTCCCTTCCTTCCTTCCTTCCTTCTTTTCTCTTTGGATTTATCTCAAACTGTTGCAACTTGTTGGATTTACCTCAAAGCTTTTTTTTTTTAATAATTTTTATTAAACATTTTTCAAAAACCAAAAAAGCTCCACATTTCAAGTGTTACATGAATAAATGTAGGGGTTCATCAAATATAAGGTGACGGGATGGTGGGCAGCTCTGAGAAAGTATTTAGACCCTCTTTGATTTAGCAAGGAAAAAGTGTTGTTTGTTCCTGTTTAGAACCTTGGATCTCATCCAACATATCTGAAATAGATACCAACATGCAGAAGTTAAGATTCCTGACTTTGGAACAAAATTAACCCATTTATAATAACGATTCACATACCTGTCCATTCGTTTCAATTTTATGGTGAATTAACTTGAGACATTTGATGGGAAGACAATGGGTTGCAATTCTATGGGTGTCCTCTAAAGTTTTCTTTTCCAGAAAGGGAAATGCTGTGGAAAGAAACAACCAGGGGTGAAATGTAAAATTTATTACTATCGGTTCTGTGGGTGTGGCTTGGTGGTGGTGGTGGTAATGTGACTGGGTGGGCATGGCCAACTTTTTAAACTTTTCAAAGCATTTTTTCTAATGCTTTGAAAAGCCTCTGCCGATAAGGCAACTCAGCTGGGATCGTCAGAGAGGCTTTTTTAAAAATGCTTTGAAAAGCTTCTCTGATGATCAGGCAACTCAGCTGGGATCGTCAGAGACTTTTCAAAGCATTTTTTTAACCACCTCTTTGGCCAAGAGGTTGCAGAAAAAAAAAGCCTTTGACGATCCCAGCTGAGCCGCACGATCATCAGAGGCTTTTTTTTTTTTACTTTTAAAAGCATTTTTTCAGCCGAAGAGGTTGTAGAAAAAATGCTTTTAAAAGTAAAAAAAAAAAAAAAGCCTCTGATGATCGTGCAGCTCAGCTGGGCATGGTGGGGGAGGGGCGCAGGGATTTTTGCTACCAGTTCTCCAAATCACCCACCGCCATTGCTACCAGATCAGGCGATCCGGTCCGAACCGGGAGCATTTCACCCCTGGGAACAACCATCCCAAATTTAGGGATAATAATTATCTGATTTTGAATTTTTACCTTTCCCCAATTACCTACTTTCTTATTCAAGTTATAATATATTACACTCTATATCAGTGCCTTCCTTAACCATTTCATTAAAATAACTAATTTAGAATAAAAATTTTATGGTTCATTTTCCAGCTGTAAAGAACCGCATGTTGAAGCAATATCAAGATATTTCTAGAATCTCTAGATTTATATACCACTATTCTTTTTTTTCAAAAGTAAGCTTTGCATTGCAGAATTTAGTATAACATAAAGAAGTATTTGACATTTAGACTTCGGAGACCAATTCAAGTTGAAACATCCAAAATTAGATGTAAATACCAGTGGTGGGATTCAATTTTTTTACTACCAGTTCTGTGGGTGTGGCTTGGTGGGCGTGGCTTTGTGGGTGTGGCAGGGGAAGGTTACTGCAAAATCCCCATTTCTTCCTGCTCAGCTGGGACTTGGGAGGCAGAGAATAGATGGGGGTGGGGCCAGGCAGAGGTGGTGTTTATCGGTTCTCCGAACAACTCAAAATTTCCGCTACCAGTTCTCCAGAACTGGTCAGAACCTGCTGAACACTACCTCTGATAAATACACATTATGGATTGTGGAATGGAAGGGAAGGGAAGGGAAGGGAAGGGAAGGGAAGGGAAGGGAAGGGAAGGGAAGGGAAGAGAAGAGAAGAGAAGAGAAGAGAAGAGAAGAGAAGAGAAGAGAAGAGAAGAGAAGAGAATGCAATGCAATGCAATGCAATGCAATGCAATGCAATGCAATGCAATGCAATGCAATACAATACAATACAATACAATACAATACAATACAATACAATACAATACAATACAATACAACAGGAAAGAATGGAACAGAATGGAATGGAATGGAATGGAATGGAACGGAACGGAACGGAACAGAACAGAACAGAATAGAATACAGAACAGCAGGAAAGAATGGCATGGCATGGCATGGCATAGCATAGCATAGCATAGCATAGCATAGAATAGAATAGAATAGAATAGAATAGAATACAGATCAACAGGAAAGAATAGAATAGAATAGAATAGAATAGAATAGAATAGAATAGAATAGAATAGAATAGAATAGAATAGAATAGAATAGCATGGAATGGAATGGAATGGAATGGAATAGAATAATTATTAAGTCATTTCATCATATGAAATATATAAAACCTCTATTCTATTCCATTATGGATTGCAGATGACCTTACTCCTAAGACTGTACTCATTATGCCTCTTTTCTTAAAAGTACTATTCATATCTGCATTATAACTCAAGTTTGTGTCTGCTTTTCTTCACCAAAGAAAAACCAATCAGAAGATCTTGGTGGACTGATGCAAGCTGAACTATTGAAGGACAATCATTGCTCAGTCTGAAATATTGTCTTTGCACTTGTATTTATCAGAAATAATGTGTGGCCTATATTGGGCCATGACATGCTTAGGAAATGAAGCCTGCTGGAAATCATCAAATCAAAATTAGTTGAGACATGCAGTGTTGGCACTTCTCAGAAGAAAACATGCATGAGAGAGGCACATTGGGAATATCAGACGATCCTATGAAAATGATGGTTGGGATTAATATTTTGGCTTTTGTTCCATGGGGAGCTCATTCAAATTTAAAAACGCTGCACATCTATTATTAATTTTCATGTAAACAGGAACTTAGTTAACGAGCATTTTGCATACAAGTAGAATAAGGGGATTTATTGGTTTGATATTAAAATTTAAATCCAATATAATCTCAAACAAAGATAAGGAGAGAGTAGAAAAATTGGGAAATAGACAAATTAAGTTCAGTTTCTAACCAACTAAATAAATTGAAGTGCTGTAGGAATTGGCCTATAGAAGTCTAGGGAAGAATATTAAAAAATTGTGAAGCTGTAACCACCATCCTGATTTTGTGACCTCCCCAACACCTTGGTTACTCATTGGCATTAACACAAAACAACTACACTCTTCAGTAAATGGTAGAATACATCCCATGTTGATGTATAACCAGCATGTCTTCCTTCCTTCCTTCCTTCCTTCCTTCCTTCCTTCCTTCCTTCCTTCCTTCCTTCCTTCCTTCCTTCCTTCCTTTTTCAATTTCTTTGTACTGTATCCAAGTATGAATATACTCTTCCTTTTCTTTCAGCTTCCACTTGTGTCGTGTTACAATGTTTTATCCATCCACCAGATGGCACTAAAAGGTTGTCTAAACAGTTTTCTTCTCCTTGCTATAATAATGTATAATGTGACGATTATAATATTAGCCTAGGTACTTTTATTCACAAAATGCTACATAGTTGGAGGTATAATTGTTCAAAATATACAGATAGGTCCCTCTAATTTGTCCAAATAAATTTAATCCAAATAATTGTACAAGTTGGAACATCATCTGAGGAAACTCATGATCTCTCCCTCCCTCCCCCCCTCTCTCTCCATCTATCATTTTCTGTTAATCTATCTATCTGTCTATCTATCTGTCTATCTATCTGTCTGTCTGTCTGCCTGTATCTATCTATTATCTATCTGTCATCTGTCATCTATCTATCATCTGTCATCTCTCTCTCTCTGTCCATCTATCATTGTCTGTCTGTCTATCTATCTATCTATCTATCTATCTATCTATCTATCTATCTATCTAATCTAATCTAATCTATCTATCCATCTGTCTGTCTGTCCATCTACCTGTCATCTATCTATCTATCTATTATCTATCTATCTATCTATCTATCTATCTATCTATCTATCTATCTATCTATCATCTCCCTCCCTCCTTCCCTCCATCCCTCCCTCCCTCTCTCTCTCTCCTATCTATGAATGGCTACTAGGTCTCATTTTTGTCAGAAAACTATAATTACTCTGCATATGATGAGAGCAGACTTAGTGGTGATAAACACAATAACAAAAATAATCTAACCCAATATACGATATGGATGATGATAACAATTTTGACGATTTTTATCCCATCTTTCCTTAAGATGCGGTCCATAGTTCTTTTTCCTCCTACATTTCTCCAATAACAACCCTGTGAAATAGGCTAAAATAGAATATTCATATTGTCCCATGGCTGAAAGTGGGTGTAACTATCAGAATGTCTAGATTAAATCAATATGATTCTCTCTTTTGCTTAAGTTAATTCAGAAAGTCAAGCTCACCTTGCCTTCCTTACTTCTTTGTTAATGTTGACTTGTGCTGTGATTGAACTCTGTTGAGTATCTACAGTATCTATTGTCTCTTCGTATTAGCTGGAAAAGTTCCATGACTACATCCTTTCAAATGCTGATCACAATGAGGTATGAATCAGCCAGAACAAACAGCAGACAGAGAGTGTTTGATATGGTGGAACAACAACAAATTGAGGATAGCCTAATTCTCACTGGTGTCTATTTAGATGCTCAAAGAACTGGAATAAGCTTGGCATATATTTCAATCAAATTACCAAAATTTCGAAGAGCTTTGACATTTAGTTGCAATAAAGCCTTGCAAATTCTAAAAGGGAGATTCCAGGAAATCTTATATAAAGAACATCTTCGTCATCGTAAATTAGGAGCTGTTGAAATAACTTCCCATGCACTTCTTGACTGTCAATCAAATAAAATGTAACAATGTAACCAGAGGTGGTATTCAGCTGGTTCAGACCGGTTTGGGCGAATCGGTAGCAGAAATCACAGGTGGTTCCGTCCACCCGTCCCGGCTCTATGCCTTCCTATTTAGGGTTTTTTTTGAGGCCGGGTGCAGAAGGCACATGGGCAAGCAAAGCACACATGTGCATGCACGGAAGGTGCGCACGTGTGAAGCGAGTGCAAGCACACACGGCGAACTGGTGGTAACAAAATGTGAAACCCACCTCTGAATGTAACTTCTTATATTTTGATTATCTCAATATTACACATCGTAACAGCTGCTCGAATAACATGCACAAAATTGGAAACAGGAAAAGACTCCAACAGATGAAGAAGTGATAGAAAAAGTTTTAGAATGTGCCGAGATTGTGGACAAATTAACAAAAGAAATTAAGGGAAAAGAAGAGACAGATTATTACATAATTTGTAAATAAATCAGGGGTGAAATGCTCTCAGTTTGGACCGGATCGCCCGATCCAGTAGCGATGGTGGCGGGTGGTTCGGAGAACCAGTAGCAAAAATCCCTGTGCCCCCCCCTCCCCATGCCCAGCTGAGCCACGCAATCATCAGAGGCTTTTTTTTTTTTTTTGTACTTTTAAAAGCATTTTTTCTACAACTTCTTCGGCCGAAAAAATGCTTTTAAAAGTAAAAAAAAAAAAAAGCCTCTGATGATCGTGCAGCTCAGCTGGGATCGTCAGAGGCTTCTAAAAGCATTTTTTCTACAACCTCTTCGGCCAAAGAGGCTGTAGGAAAAAAATGCTTTTAAAAGTACAAAAAAAAAAAAAAAAAGTTGGCCACACCTACTCAGTCACATTAACACCCCCCCCAACCCCACAACCCATTAACCCTAATCCACCAAACCACGGCCACAGAACCGGTAATAACCAATTTTACATTTCACCACTGCTGAGAAGTATTACTCAGCTAACTTACCTGAAAACATGTACGGTGACTTTCTCCTTCTCGCTCACTTTCGCTTTCCTTCCCGCACCTCCAAATTGTAGCAAAGAGCAGAACATTAATTGACATACTTTCTTTTCTTTTGCTTTTCTAAGCAAAGAAGATAAACTTATTCGTCATTCAGAGGGAACACTCACTCACCTTACAACCGACAGACTTCCTAATATGTTCCTACGTGGAATAAAGGCTGTGACAATATCTAAAGCCAGAAAGGTCTTCAAATCTTTGAAATTACCTTTGAATCTCCCAAAGCAATTCAAAGGCCTCTGATTGGACTCAACACCATAAACCACCTTGAAAAGGCAGTTTTGAAGATGTGATCTTAAAGGAATGGCTTAATCAAGTCTCCTTTGAGCCTATCATCCCTTGCAAATTTCAAATAGGCGTAACATCATTTAAATGCCCAGAGAATTTAATAAAGCTGAATTTCCACTTTTTATAATTAACTCAAAAGTAGCTGTGAACGGGAGAGAAGCTGAAATTTTAGATTAGATTAACAGAGCTGGAAGAAACCTTGTAAGTAATCTAGTCCAAACAGGAGACCCTACACCATTTCTGACAAATGGCAGTTTAATCTTTCTTGAAAGTCTCCAGAGATGAAGCACCCACAACTTCTGAAGGCAAGCTTGGTAGTACAGTGGTCTAAGGCACCCTGTTATTAAGCTGGTTATTAAGACCAGCTGCCTGCAATTACTGCAGGTTGGAATCTCGCCAAGGTTCAAGGTTGACTCAGCCTTCCATCCTTTCTAAGGTAGGTAAATTGAGGACCCAGTTGTGGGGGCAATAAGCTGACTTTGTATAAATATAAATAAAAACTTTGCCGCCCAGAGAAGGTAGGATCCCTATCTGACAAAGAAAAAAAAAATAAAAATAAGCAAGAGTTGATATTTGTTGGAAGAAAATAGAAGTTCTCCTAACAAAAATCGACAATAATATAAATCCTTCCATTCCCCACCATCCAGTCAGAGCTGAAGAAGATTCTTGGATGAGAAGCAAAATGTCTTCAAAGAAGAAATAAGACATTATCTATGTCTAATCTACACCACCAGTCCTTTCAGCAGTTCCAAGAAGGCTCCACACCCATTTGCACTACTTAGGTGACCGTGAGGACACAGCTAAACCTCCAAGTAGCTTCAACGACTCTCTAAAAGAATGCAAGTGATCAGCTACAAGGAATATAAATTCTCTACTATCCAGTAAGAGCTGAAGACGCTTCTTGGATGAGAAGCAAAACATCTTCAAAGAAAAAAAACAAAACAAAACAATAAAGTGGCTAAGACTCTGAGCTTGTTGATTGAAAGGTCGGCAGTTCAGTCGTTCAAATCCCTGGTGCCGCATAATGGGGTGAGCTCCCGTTACTTGTCCCAGCTTCTGCCAACCTAGCAGTTCAAAAGCATGTAAAATATGCAAGTAGAAAAATAGGGACCACCTTTGGTGGAAAGGTAACAGTGTTCCATGCGCCTTTGGCATTTAGTCATGCCGGCCACATGACCACGGAGATGTCTTCTGACAGCGCTGGCTCTTCGGCTTTGAAATGGAGATGAGCACCGCCCCCTAGAGTCAGGAAGAACTAGCACAAATATTCAAGGGGAACCTTTACTTTTACCTTTTTACCTCTTGAACCTTTGGTACTTTGGTACAGCCATGACCTGGATGACTGAGAACCTCCATAGGTTCTCTCTCCCTCTATCCCTCTCTCTCTCCCTCCCTCCCATCTCTCTTTTTCTCTCTTTCTCCCTCTCTGTCTACCCCTCCCTCCCTCCCTCCCTCCCTCTCGTCTCTCTTTCTCTCTCATCTTTCTATCTCCCTTTCTCCCTTTCTCTCTTTCTCTCTCTCATCTCTCCCTCCCTCCCTCCCTCTCTCTCTGTGTCTCTTTCTTTCTGTCTCTTTCTTACTGTCTCTTTTCCTTCCTTCCTTCCTTCCTTCCTTCCTTCCTTCCTTCCTTCCTTCCTTTCTTTCTTTCTTTCTTTCTTTCTTTCTTTCTTTCTTTCTTTCTTTCTTTCTTTCTTTCTTTCTTTCTTTCTTTTCATGAACTAGGCTGGTCTATGGCCATAATAAAAATTGTTTTAATGTGATTTGATTTGATTTACAAGGTACAATGAGTAAATGAATGAACTAGGATCTCAGGTCTATTTTGACAAGGACGTCCTATCTTAATGAATGGGACTCTATCGTGCTTTTCATTGCAAAAGGCAAAGTATTGGAAGGAACAAATGAAAAGACTCCACACTCTGCAGAGCAAGCAAGATTGAGTAAAGTAGTTTGCAAACTACTTGCAAAAAATTCCAAGTGAGAATGACCACTAGCTTCCTCTGCGATGTTGAAAGCTCTTTGATGGATTTGGACTGCATCTCTCTCTCTCTCTCTCTCTCTCTCAACTTAGGGGTAGCAGAGAAATGGGAGGAAGGCTACAATAACACTGGTCAGCAAAAAAAAAAAGTTTTTGCTTTCCACCTTGATGAAGAGTCATCCAGGAGAATTAATGGAACCAGTGAACCATCACAGAACAAAAGTGTAAGACTGTAAGAGAGTGGACAAATGGTGGGGAGAGGAGGGGAATGATAGTGGCAGCTCATATTACAGCATCCAAAGTGATCTTTGAGTGCTTTGACATGGGGGGGGGGGAGAGGACACCAAATTAAAGAGGAGGAGAGATGCTTGCATTTTTCAATTTGGCTAAATATCCAGACTAGATTTCAAAGAGACATGCAAAACATGGGAGCATTGTCCAAAATATTTTCTGTCCTCCTCCTGCTCCAGACATCTTTGGAATATGCAGACCTTGGTGGAACAGAGAAATTAAAAGGTCATATCTTGATTCCTAGATCATGGATTCATTATTGAGTCAAATATAGGAAAATTCTAAAGTCTGTCTATCGTCTCCCTGCCTGCCTGCCTGCCTGCCTGCCTGCCTGCCTGCCTGCCTGCCTGCCTTTCTATCTATCTATCTATCTATCTATCTATCTATCTATCTATCTATCTATCTAATCTCTCTCTCTCACTCTCACTCTCTCTATCTCTCACTCTCTACTTACCTACCTACCTACCTACCTACCTACCAACCTACCTACCTACCTGAATATCAATAGAGAAACAACCAGTGTAAAAATATTCACTAAACTGCAAGGAAATAAAAGCCATTGGGGAGGGAAGGGACCACTCTGATGTATTTTTTTATTTACTCTTGGTAGAGAGCCCATCCAATCAGTCATGGTTGATGAAGGCTGAAGGTGATTTGTACCTGTAATTATGGTAAGAAGCAGGTGACTTTGGATTCCTAGATTGTTGGACTCTTCCTTATTTGGTTTGCTTTATCGGGCTTTTCAAATGAACATGTTGTCTGCCTGCCCCTGAAATGGGAAATATATTATTAGATCTGCCTGTTTATCTGTCTGACTCTCTATCACTTATCTACCTTTATCTATCTATCTATCTATCTATCTATCTATCTATCTATCTACCTACCTACCTACCTACCTATCTTACAAAACCTTTGCCAGACCAATTCTTGAATACAGCTCATCCACCTGGAATCCACACTGTATATCGGACATTAACACAATTGAGCGGATCCAGAGATATTTCACGAGAAGAGTCCTCCACTCCTCTGCTCACAATAGAATCCCTTGTGCCACCAGACTTGAAATTCTGGGCTTAGACAATCTGGAACTGTGTCACCTGCAGTCCAATCTAAGCATAGTACACAAAATTACCTGCTACAACGTCCTACCTGTCAATGACTTCTTCAGTTTTAACCACAATAATACACGGGCAAACAATCGATACAAACTCAAGGTAAACCGCTCCAAACTTGATTGCAGAAAATATGACTTAACAATAGAGTGGTCAACGCCTGGAATGCTCTACCCGACTCCATTGTTACATCCTCAAACCCCCACAGCTTCAACCTCAAACTGTCTACCATGGACCTCACCCTATTCCTAAGAGGTCCATAAAGGGGGCATGTATAAGCGCACCAGCATGCCTACCATCTCTGTCCTACTGTCCCCATTTATCTGTACTTACTTCCTTTGTTTATGTTTATGTTTATACCTATACCTGCTATCTTGTACATGTTTGACAAATAAATAAATAAATAAATAAATAAATAAATAAATAAATATCACCTATCTATCTATCTATCTATCTATCTATCTATCTATCTATCTATCATCTATCTACATGGGGCTGCCCTTGGGGTGTACCCAGAGGCTCCAACTGGTCCAGTTGGAGTAGTTACGGGTGCGTCCCGCTGCTCCCACATAACAGCGCTATTGTGCGAGCTGCACTGGTTGCCAATGGTCCTCCGGATCCACTTCAAGGTGCTGGTACTCACCTATAAAGCCCTCCATGGCATGGGCCTGGGGTATCTGCAGGATCACCTCCTACAGGCCTCCCACCACCCAGTGCACTCGCATGCCGTCCTCCGGGTACCCTTGGCTAGACAGTGTCGGCTGGCGGTCCCCAGGATGAGGGTGTTCTCTGTGGTCGCACCGACCCTCTTGAATGGGTTGCCCATCGAGCTCTGGTCGGCCCCTGACCTCTGCACCTGCCGCGCCAACCTAAAGACATGGCTTTTTCACCAACTTCCCTGATCTGTTGTGGATTTTAACTTGGGGATTGGGGATTTTAAATTGGTTTTAATATTATTTAACTCTTATTTATTGTCAGGTTGTTTTATTGTTGTGAGCCGCCCAAGTCCTGCGGGAGAAGGGCGGCATATAAATCTGAAAAAATATCTATCTATCTATCTATCTATCTATCTATCTATCTATCTATCTATCTATCTACCTACCTACCTACCTACCTACCTACCTACCTATCTATCTATCATCTATCTATCTATCTATCTATCTATCTATCTATCTATCTATCTATCTATCTATCTATCTATCTATCTCTATGGTTGATGGCCTTATCCATAGAAACCATAACAGGTTTTCACAAGATTAACATCCTCAAACTAATTTTACCATAGAACATCTACAAAATAACCATTAAACGTTTTTATCACGTTAATATTATCTTTCATATCTTTCAAATCTTTCATTTTGTTATTAGCTTCTTATTTCTACAGTATTGTATGTGTATCTGACAAACAAGATGTATAATTTTACAGGTACTTAATTGATTTATGGATAATATCAGAAGGCCTGGTTGCTATTATTAAACAGTATTGCATATTTTTAAAGACCTGACAGTTAGGTTAATAATTAGGTTAACATTTTTTTTTCTACTTACCCCTCTTTAGTACTGCACTGGTTGCAGTTGTCAGATCTCTATTCATCCAGAAAAAAAAATACCCTGCATTTACTTCCCTAGGAAATAGTCAGTTAATCTGATAAAGAGAATTTTCTTTCAGTAATTTTTTTTTTTTTTTTTTACAAAGAAGAGGAATTAACAAAAATTAAATGGATAGAGTGCAATGTTCTTCAACTGCATTTATTTAATGAAATGTTAGGATTGACCTGTCTTTCACTGTAGAATTTATTTGCTAGTCATTTGAGGCCCCTTGTCTCCCTATGCATCAATTATATCCCGGGGAAAAAAAAACATTACAAAGGTAGATCCCAACTGGATTTTTTTTTCCTATCACTGTTGAATGGTTAAAAAAAAAAATGCTGTATTTGGAAAGATTTTTCTACTATGTGAAAAAAAAAAAAGACTGATCAGATGATTAAACCTTGTCCCATGCTGGTCTCGCTTGTACACGCTGCCATGTTCGACCTTAATTTGTTCTTATTAGCCTCTACTCAGGGGTGGGCTTCAAAAATTTTAGCAAGGGGTTCTCTGTCCAGTTCCTGGGTGGGCATGGCCATGGTGTGTGTGGTCTAGTTGTCCTCCTGCTCCATGGCGGGGATGGGGACTATTTTCCTTCCCTGGGCTATTTTCCCCGAGCCTCCGGGAGGGCGAAAAGGGCCTCCGGAGGCTCTCTGAAGGATGAAAACGGGCCCACTTCTGGCCTTCCTGAACTTCCGGTAGGCCTGGTTTTTGACCTCCCTGATCCTGTCTGCACGCCCTGCACTTACCTGCATCCAAAATGGGCCGCATGGGGACTCCTGGGAGAGGAGAGGAGAGGAGAGGTGGTGTGGTAGGGGCCAGCCAGGAGTGGGATTTGGGGTTCTCCGAACTGCACAGAATCTTAGCTAGAGGTTCTCCTGAACCTCTGTGAATCCCCAGCAACCCACCTGCCTCTACTCAAAAGCTGGACAATTTTTCACATTGAGTGCCTGATTCACAAGGTTATGGGACTTGAGAAAATACATCTGCCAAACTAGAGTGACTGACACTTTTTTTCTTCTCTTGAGGCTAAATGTGGATCTCTCACCCATTCATTACTGATATTTGCTGTAACAGAGTAACAGAGTTGGAAAGGACCTTAGAGGTCTTCTAGTCCAACCCCCTGCTCAAGCAGGAAACTCTATACCATTTCAGACAAATGGCTGCCCAATCTCTTCTTAAAAACCTGCAGTGTTGGAGCACCCACAACTTCTGGAGGCAAGTTGTTCCACTGATGAATTGTTCTAACTGTCAGGAAATTTCTCCTTAGTCCTAGGTTGGTTCTCTTCTTGATTAGTTTCCTTCCATTGGTTCTTGTCCTGCCTTCAAGGTGCTTTGGAGAATAGGTTGACCCCACTTCTTTGTGGTAGCCTCCCAAATATTGGAATGCTGGTATCATGCCACCACTACTCCTTCTTTTCACATACCCAACTCCTGCAACCATTTATTTTCTTTCTTTCTTTCTTTCTTTCTTTCTTTCTTTCTTTCTTTCTTTCTTTCTTTCCTTCCTTCCTTCCTTCCTTCCTTCCTTCCTTCCTTCCTTCCTTCCTTCGTTCCTTCCTTCTTTCACAAACATTTATTGCAAGGTAAATAACATTAGGGGAATAAATAGCTCTTGCCCCAGACAGACGTTATTACATTTCTGTGCCACGCAGGAAAGATCAGTCAAACTGCAGACTCTCAAAACTGCAGACAGTATCTCATTTCATTTGACAAATATGCATGTTGCCATTTTTTATCACTGTAATTGCATGGCAAATATCAGTCGGAAATTGCTTTTCACAATGCTAATTAGCAGCCTGATCAGGGATCACAGACCAGCTGGCCACAGAGCACCACCTAATTAGATAAGCAGAATGAAAGTAAGAATAAGGTTGGATAATGTGACAGGTTTTCATGTCCATGTAAAAGGACAATGACTTTGCTTGCCCTTGGTTGTTTTAGCCTCCTTTATTGGAGAGGCATTGGAAACTCCGCAAACATTGAGGTGATGTGACCCCAGTTACCCAAAAGAAGATTAATTTTGCACTTGTCCAAGATACTCTATCTTCTTAATGGCCTGATCCATGGAAAGCCACTTAAAAGTATGTCTTTATTGCAGAAGTCAGTCAATATAGAAAAACATGCAAGAGTAACACAGACATCCAAAATGTGGCAAGTGGGAGAGAGAGAGACAGAGAGAGAAAGAGAGAGACAGAGAGACAGAGAAAGAGAGACAGAGAGAGACAGAGACAGAGAGAGAGAGAGAGAGGGAGGGAGAGGGAGAGAGAGACCGAGAGAGACAGAGAGAGAGAGAAAGAGAAAGAGGCAGAGACAGGGAGAGAGAGACAGAGAGAGAGAGAAAGAAAGAGAGAGAGAGAGAGAGAGACACACACACAGAGAGAGAGACAGACAGAAAGAGAGACAGAGAGAGACAGAATGAGAGAGAGAGACAGACAGACAGACAGACACAGAGAGAGACAGAGAGAGACAGAAAGAGAGCTGAAGAAGCTTCTTGAATGAGAAGTGAAATGTTTTCAAAGGAAAAAAAATGAGGTCCATTTCCCTTTTGGAAAAAGCACCTTTGGGACAACCATGACCTGGATGATTGAAAAACTCTATGGACAAATAACATGGACATTCACCCCTTTCTGCCTAAATAGAAACTCCATCTTCAAGTCAAAACAAGTGAATTGGATGGGAGGATTTATCAAGCCATCATTAAAATCAATATTTATGGTATCTCTTATCCAAACATTGCCTATTATGGAATGACAACCAACATGTATAATCATATTTAGGAAGCCTTTGTGTCCATATTTGATGATGATGATGATGATGATGATGATGATGATGATGATGATACCTGTTCAGTTGAGTCCAACTCTTGGCAGCTCTGTGGGCCAGTTCTCTCTACATCTTCTGATCTTGGGTCCATGATTATAAATATAAGTATAAACTAGGTGGTATTGATCTACCATATGACCCTCACTTTGTTAAGGACCTAGGTATACTTATCTCTGATGATCTATGCTCCAAAGCTCCCTGTAACAGCGTTGCTAAAAAAGCACTAAGAGTTGTAAACTTAATTCCACAAAGCTTCTTTTCTGGAAACATTGTATTGCTAACTAGAGCTTATAAAACTTACACTAGACCAATCTTAGAGTACCATTCAACTGTTTGGAATTCCTACCATATATCTGACATTCATAATTTTTTGTGTGTGTGACTGATTTCCCCTTCTGCACCATTTTTTTTGTAAGCGCCAAATTTCCAAAATCAGATTCAGGCCATGAACAAATTGGTTTGCGAGCAAAGTTATGGAACAAATTAGAATCATGAGGTTCTACTGTGTATTTTGTATCTTGTATTTGGTTCTCATCAGTGGTGGATTTCAATTTTTTTTACTACCAGTTCTGTGGGTGTGGCTTGGTGGGCGTGGCAGGGGAAGGATACTGTAAAATCTCCATTCCCCCCCCACTCCAGGGGAAGGATACTGTAAAATCTCCATTCCCTCCACAATCCAGGGAAAGTTTAAAGTTATTGCAAAATCCCCATTTCCTCCTGATCAGCTGAGACTTGGGAGGCAGAAAATAGATGGGGGTGGGGCCAGTCAGAATTTTTACTACCGGTTCTCCGAACTACTCAAAATTTCTGCTACCGGTTCTCCAAAACTGGTCACAACCTGCTGAAATCCACCTCTGGTTCTCATTGTATGTATCCCTATTTTCCCCAGTTTCACCATATCCTGTTCTTTCAATAAAGCATCCAGATCTATGCACATGGTATGTTTTATTGGAGGATAAGTGGTTTTATCTGCATGTCGAGCTGCATACAAACTAATGTGTAGTGAGGACAGAACAAATACCAATAGCAATAGATATTGCAAAACCAAAAAAAAAAAAAAAAAAAAATAGCAGTAGATGCCACCTCCCTGTTGAAAAATACCAATATTGAACTTGCAAGTTTTCATTTAATGGAACCTCCCATATCTCTGCACGCTTATTTTAATAATCAAATCACAGCTATCAGGCAAAGAGATTAGACTCCTAGCAGAGTTTCTGGTCTCTAACCCCCAATTTAATACAACACCATCATGTAGTTATACTATTACAGTTTGCTAGGATGTTACATCTTAAAGGTATTCATTTCACTGTCAGCATTTCCCAGGCTATCATTTGCAACTCTAAACACAGGTTTCAAAACTAGTAAGATTATTCTACCCAAACAAGGAAAAATATAGTTCCCGATTGTGTAGCCTTTGTCTTCTCCTTTCCTTTTATCACATAAGCACAAGAAACAAGCAAAGCCAATGTATGTTTTAATGTTGGCCATTTTGAATCCACTGGTACAACTGACATGCTGGTTTTTTAAAGAGCTTGTTTCAAGTCCTCCCGCAGAAGTTGGCAATGGTCAGAGATTAGCAGCTTCATATTTTATAGGAGACTTATATTTTTGTTGACACTCAAATCTCCTGTTGATTCTGCTTATTATTTGGAATCTCGCCCAGAATCATGATTTAGTTCTTTGCAGCCATACTTTTAAGAAGTACTTTAGGTGTTTAAAAATCCAATTTTAAAGCCCTTAAATCTTTCAAGTGTAATTTTAATTCGGCACTTGGCTTTTGGGCTCAGAGGCTTGATTCCAGAATATGAGAATGTTTTGTTTACAAAAATGAAAATTGTCAT